>CAMPET010000138.1:144963-187220 GCA_946803715.1 Beroe ovata
TGTGTGTGTGTGTGTGTGTGTGTGACCCAACTGTAAGTGCCTAAAAACGACATCGTACTTTCGTGATCCATTGTTGGCAAGAATCACGACTTCAATGGTCCATGACTTCAAAAGTGAAACCCTGGTAAAGAGTCTTCTCTTTCTTAAATTAAAACGGTACGCTGTGGTCAGGCGAAATAGGACATTTGTGAACATTACGTATGAACTTTATGCTTGAATGATAATGAGATAAATTCCCTCCAGAGCACAGAAATTTTGCACCGAAAACCGAAAAAATAATAATTCATTAAAAATCACGTGATTGACGTGAATCAGTTGGCAAATTCGCATCACGCAGCATGCGACAGGACCACTCTATAATGCGACAGGAGACCACGCAACATGGCTTAGACTCTGACAAGCTAGATGATGGGCAAGTCTGCTGAATAATGGCGTCATATGGTCAACATATGTCTTAAAACCAATCGACATACGTTAATTGAGTCGAGGTCCCATTACTGAAGACAAGGATCAATTAATTAATAACCAGTGCATAATCAGACGGAGCTAATTAAATGATCGATTCGAAACCGATTACAATTACAGCTGATGTGATAGAAGTTACTATTCGTGCATCACAATAATATGCACTGTGGGGATTTGGGGAACTCAAACGCTACCCATTGTCCCAGAGGAATCACTCCAACATGAAAGACGATACATAATTTCAGTTTGAGTTCTTGACTATGAAACCTGTTAGGTCTGGATAGTCGAGAGAAATGCTCATTTCTCGTTGAGCTGCAGGAGTTTTCCTCTCCATGACTCTCCCAATATAATCAGATCATCTCAGCCTGAAATGAGGAGAGGTTGTGAAATTTGACAGACCGGCTCAGAGCGGTAATATATTGATAAAAAGGGTCAGATTTCAAATCAAATGGTGCTGAGAACATTGCCAAACCGAAATCCACAAGCTTGCTGTCATCTGCAGTAACTCTTGCTTCCAAAGACTTCTTTATCATATAATACATAGGTCTATCATTATCATACTATCATAGCTGAAACTCGCATTCTTTGTCTAGAGGGCCTATGGCTATAAGAGTGAAAGGGTGAATTATTGGTCTTGATCGATAATGGAAACGATTAGGTACGTATCACGAATTGTTATTAATCAGACGGCCACAAGTCAACATTGGGATTGGAAGTGCTTTCGCCAATCGCTGAAATAATAAGTAACACTAATAGAAGATCGTAAGTCATTTTATAAGAGATCAAGGAACCCATAATATGAGTGCAAATCGCAAGTCAAATAAACCGAAAAGAAACGAGTTGTAAATCCCACTTTACATATATTTATCATCTAATGATCCCCGTTAACGTTTGAAGATTAGCGACCCGAACCCCCTCGACCCCTGGGGTTCCTCTGTTGGGGGCTGTCCCCCATCCTCCCCTTCTACTACTGGTATCGTGTGAGGACTCGACTTAGCTTTCTGCTCCGCTCTTGCTAGACTGTAAACTAGGTTTTCAATTCAATATAAAAACAAGTAAAATCAGCTTAATAAAGGAAGGTTCAAAAGTTATCTTGTCAGAGCTATGGAATCGTATGTTGAAAGAACTTACTTCTCTATTTTGGCAAGTATCGCTTCAATGAGTTCATTCTGTGCCCTAATCTTAGTTTGAACCATTTCCATGATAGTCTTCTCATCTGTTTTCTTCACAGATGCTATGATCTTCTTCATTGTGGCATGTGCTTCATTAACCTGTCACAGTTTAAGACAGAGATTAGCCACGACTCTCGGTCCAGAGACTGATAAGAGAGAGTAAGAAAGAGAGGTAGGACGATTGATTGAATTTGGAACAGTTAATCCACACTAACAGATAATCCACACAGATAATCCACACTAACAGATAATCCACACTAACAGAGCTAAGCTAAACAGTCATGTGGACAGGAGCTCAGTAAAAACTCAGACAGAAAACACGGAGTATAATAAGGAAGACTCACTTCCTCCTCGAATGTGGTGTTTTCATCATCAGGTACATCGTCATCGTCAAAGAACGCACATGCCGGTGCGTAGTTGTACGCAATATCTGAGGTGTTAGGCAATTGTACTACTCTCCAGATATAACAACTGTCAATAACTCTCGGCAGTCGGTACGAGACTGTGAACTGTGGCCCGTTCCTGCTGCTTCACACACGGATGACAAAGTCACTCGTTCACGCAGATGACAAAGTCACATGTTCACACAGATGACTAAGTCTCATGTTCACACAGATGACAAAGTCACATGTTCACACATATGACAAAGTAAGCAGGTTCACACAGATGACAAATTCACATGTTCACACAGATGACAAAGTCAGCAGGTTTACGCAGATGATACACACCACTGAGACAGATCTGACACTTACCGATAAGATGGTGTTTCCTCCAGTAACCTGGCATCTTATTCTCGATGCTGACAATCATTGCAGCCCTCTCAAATTGACTGACAACCGTCGCATTTTCATACACCCTGGCAAACGTGTCTGCAGGAGAAGTGAGTGAGAAATGGCTGGGTCAAATTCAGTTTTCAGGGAACGAGATCATCATTAATTTTCTTCAGCATTCCAGTTCATTAATTCCAGTTCATTAATTCCAATCCTACATTCCAGTTCATTAATCCATGTTCCAAAACTTAGGGAAACGTACGCAATCAGTTGACAGCTGTGATTCACTATCTCCCCAACTCCCCATATAATAATCATACCTGACATTAGAGCAATGAAGATGTTGAGCAGAAGGACAGAAGATACAATAATCCAGTAAGCGATCAGCATCTGAGTGAAGGCAAAGTACTGTCCCCTATCCTCCGTAATAGCTCGGAGTATATCGTAACCGTAGTCACCGACCAGTGTGTACAGGAACACTAGGGGGGGCGAGGGAGAGGGTTTCATGAGATCACACTCCCATAATAAGATCACTTATAACATTCGAGTACTCTAGTCCTATAATAAGATCACTTATGACAGTCAATTCTCGTGGACGTTAAGAAGCTAAAGAAGAAGAGATCACACAATGGTTTAATTCTTAATTAATTAATTTCTTGTACCTGTAAAGCACGTCTGTTCCAAGTCTCCATACTTTTCATCATCAAAGTCCTCACTCTTTTCCAGAGCTTCGGAGTAGGGCCCCGAGAAGAAGTGGTAGAACGTGCAAACCTGACGGATAAAGATGGTCAACCGCCAAGTGGCAAAACACTCAAAAGGGCAACGATTGATTTACGATTTCTTGTGGATGATTTTCGAGATTCACATCGTTACTATTTCTCACCATTGGGATGTACAGGATAATGTAAACTGTTGCAATCTTGAGGAAATCTTTCGGTAGAGAAGCGATGATGACGCAGAACGGACCAAGTGTTTTAAGGACCCGGCAATACTTGAACATCTTCATCCACACGATGACCAGCGTGATTGAGAGAAGTATACCCCGCTGTACTCCGTACTGTCCGAACCGGTATTTGATAGTGAAGTGAACCACCAGTGTCACTGTGGGAAGAGAGGAGATTGTGAAGTGAACCACAAGAGAAGAAGAGAGAAGGGAGAGGGTCAATGGGGTGGATAAGGGAGGAGAGATTTCAGTTACCTAACATGAGGAGGATAGATATCCAATCGAAATAGTTCCAGGTATCATTGATGTAAACACTCTTCGACTTCCTGAAAAGAATTTGTCTCTTTTAAACCCATAAAATGTGTTTAAGGAACTCAGCCCATCCCAGAATCACCAGTCACCACGAACCCCTCTCTCCCTCCCTGTATAGTGTATAGTGTATACCTGACATCAAGCTGCTCCTTTCTCAAATATTCCTTCTCTTCTTCAGACAACAGCTCAAGGTACTTGAACTCCATCTCGAGTTGCTTCAGTCGCTGCCCCACAAACTTCTCATGTCGTCTCATGTTTGTCCGCATTTCCCGACTCTCGTCAAACACCTGAGAAGGTGTCAGTACTGCGGCTTGGGNGGCCCCGAGAAGAAGTGGTAGAACGTGCAAACCTGACGGATAAACATGGTCATGGGTCAACCGCCAAGTGGCAAAACACTCAAAAGGGTAACGATTGGTTTGACGATTTCTAGTGGAACATTTTCGAGGTTTACATCGTTACTATTTCTCACCATTGGGATGTACAGGATAATGTAAACAGTTGCAATCTTGAGGAAATCTTTCGGTAGAGACGCGATGATGACGCAGAATGGACCGAGTGTTTTAAGGACCCGGCAATACTTGAACATCTTCATCCACACAATGACCAGCGTGATTGAGAGAAGAATACCCCGCTGTACTCCGTACTGTCCGAACCGGTATTTGATAGTGAAGTGAACCACGAGTGTCACTGTGGGAAGAGAGGAGAACGTGAAGTGAATCACGAGTGTCACTGTGGGAAGAGACGAGAAGGTGGAGGGGAAATGGGGCGGAGAAGGGAGGAGAGATTTCAGTTACCTAACATGAGGAGGATAGATATCCAATCGAAATAGTTCCACGTATCATTGATGTAAACACTCTTCGATTTCCTGAGAGAATTTGTATCTTTTAAACCCATAAAATGTGTTTAAGGAATCTTCTGAACTCAGCCCATCCCAGAATCACCAGTCACCGCCAACCCCTCTCTCTCCCTCCCTGTATACCTGACATCAAGCTGCTCCTTTCTCAAATATTCCTTCTCTTCTTCAGACAACAGCTCAAGGTACTTGAACTCCATCTCGAGTTGCTTCAGTCGCTGCCCCACAAACTTCTCATGTCGCCTCATGTTTGTCCGCATTTCCCGACTCTCGTCAAACACCTGAGAAGGTGTCAGTACTGCGGCTTGAGGACAAAATAACCAGAGAATAACGGGTAAAAGACTATGATGGTGTTTTTCCTCGAACTTGGTAAATGAAGAAGAGCACAGTCAGTATCTCGTTTGCAATCTCGATGTAGTGAATTCCGCCAGTGTTTGAGTTGGAACCGCTCGCCTCTGAGAGAAGCGTGTTAATATTGTTTCTGTTTATCATACCCAACTCCAAGGTTACACAATTAAAGTATACAGTTCTTACTTGACTCAATAGGATTGAATAGGCAGAGCAAACTCCAGTTGATTAGAACAATGATGTATGCAACCAATTCCTTGATGTAGCCTGAGGAGGGTGAAGTTCGTTAACACCAAAATTCTCTCTTGACATCGATTTCCTTGACACAAAAATTCTCAGCTTGACACCACCAACAAACTCATACTCACCTCTCCTGCCGAATTGCCTCCACTTGACCTCAATCATTTTTTGTATCATCGGATGTCGAATGATATCAAGATCGCTGCTTCCTGCCCTTACTGTCTCCTCCAAAACAGTGAATGTGGTCTTAGCACACTGAATTGGAAACAGAATGAGTGAACTGAGATCATCGACTTATGGATGAATCTTGTTTCTTCAATAGAATGATTTATTTTCATGCCAGATCAAACTCCCTTCGACTCCCTGATCAACCATTTCTACTATACTCACATCGTCATTACAGAGGGTAATGGGCTCCAGGAACTGCAGGGAGAAATACTGTTTCCGGTTTCGTAGATCCTTCTCCACACACGTGTCAAGAGCCTGATGTAGGTATATACTAACAACTTATCTCTTCCGAACGGCGAGACAAATTCGGAGAGGATCTCAAGCATTATCTCGAGAAGAAGAAGGAAGTTGGGACATACCTTGATTGCGAGAGGAGGACACTTGTCCACCATAGCGCTGAGTCCGTACATCCCGGTGAAGTCGATAGCGTACACTTTGGCACCACAGTCCAACAACATGGATCCAGCACTCATTCTACCCAGCTCAGCTGCCAGAAGAAGCGGGGTTCTACCACGGTAATCCCTGTTTTCATGTTGTCAGAACTGTTAACATATGGTGTCAACATATTGTGATGTTAACATGGTATGATGTTAACATACTGTGATGTTAACATCTACTGTGGTGTCAAATGAATGTATTGTCAACCAGCTAATGTCAAATTAGTGCAGTTTCTCACCTTGCCTCTATTTTGGCACCCATTTCAATCAGCTTCTTAACGGAGCTAGGAGAATCATATCGGGCGGCGTAGTGAAGTGGCGTTTGGAGCATGTAGAAAGTGGCTGACTCCATGAGTGCACCGTTACTCGCCAGAATCTCAACGATTGCCGAGTTGTTGAACGCACTCGCGATGTGCAACGCTGTCACACTGTAATCATCCTCTGGGAAATGTTGCTAGTTAGCGAGAGAGAAAACACGGGTTGCTAAGTGATGGCAACACGTGATGGGTTGCTTAGCGACACACATCATTATCACGTGTACCTAGGTTGATGTTGATGCCCAGTTTTAGGAAGAGGAATGCCACCGCAGGAGTGTGGTATCGAGCAACCTCATGCATCAGATTCTGCCCAACATCATCTGTGGCATGGACATCAGCACCATTCTCAATCAGCTGGTTGATATAGTCCATATCTGCTTTTACCTGATAGTATTATGCACGTGAAGGCCGAAGGGTACTGATACGAGTTTCCGATGGTCCTTCGAGTACTTCTTCTTCAAAAACAAGTGGAATTTGGTAAACATGACATGTTATGTTCATACCATATCCTCAGCGAGGGTTTTCTTGGCCAGATCATGGAAGTAGTACAGCAGTCCCAGTGCAGGGTTATCCCTATACTTCGCATGGAGTCTCAGCGTGACCCGTTCTCTCTTGATATCCTTGGTGGAGAGGAACTTCGTGATCGCCCACCACTCGAGCCGTCTGTACAGGCGCACCGGGTACGTAATACACATCCAGAAATACTTGAACTTGGTAGGGGGTCCGCCTTTAGACTGTGAAGGAGATTATGTTAAGGCGGAGAGAGATGCTATTGGATAAATACACATAGTTGTTCTGAAGAAAATGGTGAGTGGTAATAAAAAGTGCACTGACGATTAGGATGCCATGCAAAAACAACATCATTCATTACGCCAGATAGAGATCCCTTGGTCTGACCGATGATTCTCACCTTTTTCACATCATTCGCATCATCCTCAGCAGCCCCAATTGATTCGTGGGCCATGGCAAAGAACAGCAATTCAAAAACACACACTCAATGGTAAGCAACTAACAACACATTATATTGTCGATCTCTCAGTATATCTAAACGGAAAAAGCTATGAGTATGTGTGTGTGCGAAATAGACCAGACTATTTCCATGTGGCACTTGTGCTGCTGTGAATGCGTGTGTACGACATATCTTACACGCGTACCGGGCAAGTGTGACAGACTGAAATAGATCAAGAAAGTCAGGCGATAAGATTGGAAAAGTCACGACTCTATCTCTTGTTGTAGCAGTAAGGTTTATGGGAAATGCAGGTTTTTATTCTATGAAGACGCACAATGAATGACAGACACAATCACGGACGTGTATAAGCTCAAAGCTGATTCCTATGTAAATGATCACGTGACACATGACGTCATAATGGATTAATCGTTGCATATGGAATCCTATGTACTTAAAATAGACTCCCAAGCAGTAACGTTCTATTTTTAGGATGATATCCATTTGGGAGGACTCAAATTTGCGACTCTCCTCCAGGATAAATGAACAGGATCAGAAACAAATTATCACCCACAGAAACGGTAGATTTGGTCGCTCACCGTTTGAATGTAGTCCGATGGAGGTCCATCACTTGTTTGCTCGATGGCTGCTTCAAACTCTGACAACATTGCTCACCTCACGGTCACCCCTTCGTTCGTCTTCGTTTCGTGTGAACCTGTAAGTATATATTTCAACATTTTATTGATAACCTACTGAACCAACTCAGTGCTTTCGGAATTGATTAAGTATTGTCAAACATTTAGGTAACCTTTTTAACTTCAATTTCAATACACGGTTTCCTTGAATACCATTCGTACAATTTCACTGAAAGTGCTTATTTTTAGATCACTAATGCTGAGGTTCATACGTATATTCGGCATTTTGTTTGAGACGTGAATTAGTACGGCAGCTGAATGACCATGACGTCATCATAGTTCACATGCGATGAGATTTACAACAGATATCACACAGAATTAGAAGTTATCAGAATTTACAGTTGTCAGATCTATCATGCGTTGAAATGCGTTGTCAAATATCGATGCATGGTATACAGTAACTATTAAAGCGGTAAACCACAAACAACATAAGAGAAGGAGAGAAAGAAACATTGTTTTATACACACACTGTTTGGTGTGTTGTATACCCACATAATCTAGATTGGAATCTGGAGGTTTCCCGTTGAATAAGCATCATGAACAAATGTCACTCAGAGTGCTATAGACTTGTAGAATAAGGTTATACACTACACTCTCATATGATACATACCAAATAGGATCGAAAAGAGTGCGTGAGGATAATAACACAGGTATATTATACTCAATGGATAAATCACATATTATAATTGTCGCTACAACAAGACCTTCTTTGTTCAAATATAGAAACTAAACCTATGAAAAAAGTTGAAGTAGGTATTGTAAGTAAGTTTTAATTTTAGCCTCGGCATGCAATAGAGTTTTCTCGTAAGCATCTCTCTGACTCTCTCTCACTTCTTCTTTTTCTTCTTCCCGCCGCCTCCCTTACCACCCTTACAAACCGTGCCAGAATAGGGAAATCCGCGAAACGTAAGGAAATCGTCAGATTTGTGGCTTATCAGGTACGCGTTGTACATTGCAACCCGGGAAAACGGGCTTACTTCGTCCTCCCTGCAGTTGATGAAGTGAGGCAAGCAACCTCGCGAGAATTCACGATGTTGATCATTGAACGAAAACAAACCTTGTGGGATTCCTATCACCAATGCCGCGCACATCCTCTGTAGAATAAAATATGCTAGATTATCGTCAGATTACGTTTATGCCGTGCAAGTTTCAGCGCATATAGCACAAGAACGGTCACCTCGGGTTTTACTTTTGCTGGAAATATCGACGGTCGTAGCTTCCATGTTTTCAAGACTCTGCAGTAAACATTAAGCAATGACCTATTATACCTAGCTATAAGTTCCCAGCCATAAACTGTCTTTGTTTGGATTCACTATCTGCTGAACACTTACCATTTCCCAACGCTATATTCAACTGTGCAGTTATCACTTTCGATACAGTACAATACGATTCACACAATTCATCCAATTCAAATCCTGAATTTGAGTATATGTACTGTTTGAAACGAACGAAGATCTAAGTTGAAGATAAGATTGCATTTAAGTGCACACACCACACAAGGTAAATTACGGAGCACGCGATAGTTCACTAGCATGCAAATAAGATAACGAACCTAAACAAATTTAACCCAACTGATGTCATTATTTATTAGATTATTGTTCCTTATTCAAAAACTAATGACAATCCGACGTAAATAGCTAGCAGTCTTCCTTTTCTCAGTATCAGGGTGTCATCAGTTTGCAATCTTTACAGATAGGAGCTTTAACCTTGATTTAGCATTTAGAAATTCGGACTTCAACCACAAATGGAAGTTGAATTTCCGCCATCGATGATCAATCAGTACAAGATGATAAAATTGGGTCGCCTGCGCGGCGCGCTCTTATTAATCTGGTCGACAACTCCGTGTAAAAATACGCGCGTTCTCAGAATGCTGAAATTGACGAAATTGTCGTCGCGCGTTACAAGGAAACCGTGTTTTTGAAAGCAGGAAGCGAAATTCTCAAAAATCAATTCTCACTTCCGACGTTCTTACCGCGTAATCAGAATACAAGGCTGAAGGTATATGCAATTGTACATTTTCTTCTACTCACCCTTTAATTCAAGAAATCTTCAACCAAATAGTCGTCTCTCCTTCGAGTTGAGGAAAGTAGCACAGTTCCAGCCTTAATTTTCTTGTACATTTTCACGTGAGACATCGCTGAGAATGAACTGAAGTTTCAGTCTACGAACTTGTTTTGCATTTCACAGTAAATGTACGATAAGTCCAATTCAAACGACGAATGCAAATCAATAAATGTTACAAATATGGGTAAGACAATCAACAAAACATCAGCTACAATGTTTGACTGTTTGATACAAATTTCAGACGTATTAGCCAAATTTAACAAGTCAAGTATAATTGAGTCAAGGTTCCAACCTCTATGGCAGATATCTATAAATCGAGCTAAAATAGTAGTGAAAAAAAATCAATCAAAATGATTTATCTTAAGTCAAATTCCTGACAATTACCTATGATAAAGCAATCAGAAAAAACAGTACACACCAAAACATTTATACAGCCCAACATTTTGTCAGCTAACCCCGAAACTTTCACATCAATAGCCATTTCATAACAACACTTCATCCGACTGATACAACTTTTCCGGTCTCGGCTTCGTGGGTGGCGGCACTCGGCCCTTGTCCACTGGCTGAGATCGCCGCCTAGGCAGATCTGCCGGCTTGCCCAAACTGTTCGAGTGGCTGGTGCTGAGCACTGTTTTTACACTGCGCGGCGGTGGTAGCGGTGACTCAAGGTCCATGTGTGTGGGTGGCGCAGAGACAGGGCGTGGTCCACGTGGCGCGCGCAGCCGTCTGCTCGGGATTGGGACTGGAGGAAGAGGCGGGGGCGGGGAGGGTGGCGGCGGGGGCGGGGAGGGTGGTGAGACGGCGCAAGCAGCTTCCTGACATCTTAGTGTATTCTGAGGAGAGTTATTGTGATGGAATTGTGTTTTAGTTCGGAACAAAAGGTACGTGGAGCTATATAGGAGCAGTTAAGGACGGTAACATGCTTGATAAGGAAGATGAGACTGCGAAGATGAAACCGCGCATCTATAATTCCCCAATCCCAGCTGATGGACATGAAAAGAAGAATCACAGCGACAATGAATTTTTGGGTAAAGTTTCAGCCTTGGTGCGGTAGGGAATCGGTGGAACAGTCAATAACATGCATGCTTTCAATATGCGTTATTGGATAGCTCCTTACCGATTAACTGGATTCATTGGTACACTGAGGGGTTCGTGAGAGTATAGTACGAAAACAAGGGAGACAATTAGATAGTGTAGAGAGGGATACTAGTTTTTCATTCAAGAGACTGGTAAACTCAGAGTGGTGGATACCTTACCTCGTAACGTTCGATTTGACCTTCCAACTGATCGATTCGATTTTTCTGCTCTTGCATCAATATCTCTGCGTCAGCAAGTTTCTTCTTTAACATCTCTATCTCTTTATCCTTGGTAGCAATCTCCCGAGTTTGTACTTGATACTTTATCATTTTTACTGTATACAAATTCTGAAATGGGGGGGGGGATTAGTGTGCTCAATGTGGTGAGGAGATTGACCAAATTCATCCAAAGTGTCTATGTCACGTTTGGTCACCTTGAGTTCATCAGGATCAATGTTGTCAAGGAGCAAACTCGTGTCCTCCACCTCTTCTTCTTTATCAGATGGGAACAGGACTTCGTGGTTCAGAATCATAATCTGAAATTGGAAAAAGTTGAACTTAACGCTGATATAGAATTTGAACTCAGCGATCAGCGAAAAGTATTTCACATTTGCAGTATAACCTCTGTGACTCTCTTCAATTTTTGCATATCACTCATTTCCAGGCTCAGGTCTCCACTGTTATTCTTTAGAATAGTGGGTGAGAACACGATAGCCAAGTTGTTGAGATCCATTCTGTTAGAATCTGAGTATGTCTGAACTTTGTAGAGGAACCCACATAATTTCTGCATGTGAGTTGAAAAGTGAGTAACAATGGCAATGGAAAGAACTGAAATTAAATCGGTAGATAAGAGAAACTCTATTCATACCCTCAATGAATTGTAGTTGGAGCATGGTATCTTGTTGATGAGATATTTCAGCTCATTGAGTCCTTCCCTCTCGTGAATTTCATAGGTAAGAATGATTGATACAAAGTCTTCATATAGATTACTCGGTATCACTGAATCAGGAAGGCTCCTCAAGTACAGCTTCAGAAGACTTCCAACCGAATGAGTGTCACCTTTCACGACCAGATTTGGTTCAAATCCTTGCTGAAATTCCATCTTGAGCTGCTTAACCTGCAGGTTGAAACTCAGTGATAAGTACTCACTAATCATGCACCATTCACCATGTATAACATCATAGGGGAGAATATTCTAACTCACAAGTCTTTCATGTCCAGGAAGTCTGAAAATTCCATTTTCTTTCAGGTGGAGAGGATTGTCTAGAAATCCAATGCACTGGGTCATTATTTTTGGGACTATTCCTCCCCCATGTAACTGCTCACGTTTCACTGTTGTCTCAATAGCTGTACCAAACATTCCTCCTCCATATGCCCCATAACTGAAACATTATTATTATTAAAATCTAGTATATTTACAGATTGCCTACAATGCACAAATTAGTAANCAGGTGGAGAGGATTGTCTAGAAATCCAATGCATTGGGTCATTATTTTTGGGACTATTCCTCCCCCATGTAACTGCTCACGTTTCACTGTCGTCTCAATAGCTGTACCAAACATTCCTCCCCCATAGGCCCCATAACTGAAACAAGAATCAAATCAAATCAGGCTGCAATTGGAACAACCAAAGATGTTAAACTATCATAATAGAGTTTGCAAACCTTATACATGAAATGGCATCAACCCACTTCTCTCGTTCAGACTTAGTTTCACAGGAAAAGTTAAAACTGTCAGAGGTATCAAGTAGCTCAAATTTATAACTGTTCTCTGTATCCTCCAACAGGTTAATCTTTTTCCCTGTTCGGATTTTCAAATTTAAATCACAGAGGTACCTATGAAAATCACAATAGCATAGAATGCAAACTCGAGTCTAAAGAGAACCTGGCAAATCAATGATCCCAAGAGGGGGTGCAGAGTTGTCATCTTTCTTGAAATATTGAAGAGAGTTTCCAGAAACTACAACCCAGCGCCTTTCGAATCTTTTGATTGGACCTGGAAGGTAATATCGGTGAAATCAGCTAAATACTTCAGTATTTTGCTATGAAGCATTGTTTGTTATAAAAATGTGTTTACCATGAGTTTCTTTTCTGAGCCACCCTGTTGTTATCTTGATTGCCATGATTTACTTTTGTAAGCTTCCTCTAAACTTTTGAATTCAACCACCATCACATGAGATCAGCTTAATGAAGCACTACAGGTCAGATCTAAGGGTTCTATAATGGTCCATGGTGAGTATCATGCAGTGCTTTCAACCATATATACCAAGAAGTGACACATTAGTAGAACATGAATATGCAGGATTGAAGAATTAACTTGCTATGCTACTGTACTAATCTCCAGTCAAAAGTTTCAAGACTGTCAAATTACAAAATTCAATTGAATATGAATATTCTAAAAATATGAATATGAAATCATATCTAATCCCTCTAGCAAAACTTGCATGGGAACGAAGATTGGGTGATCAGAATGCACAATTTCAAGTTTATCAATTAATATTTTTACTCTTAGCAATAACCAATTTTACAACATAATTATCTATCAATTATTAACACACAGTTGAAAGTACTGTTCAAGATTGGAAATAACGCTGCGTGTCACGCATGGGCTCAAGTGCGCTTAGGACACCGAGCCTGGCGATGCTAGTCACTCAAACGCGAACGGCGCGCGCGGCACGTGACGGAATGAATAAATGCTGCGCGCGCAAAGTATTTGGGTCGAGCAGCTTGAAAATAAAACAATACCGCTATCATAACAGTTGCAGTGCAGTGGTGCTCAGCGCGCCGCGCGGCGCGACAAACTTCAAATTCTTGTGATCCATGTCAGGCGTCGCAGAGTTCACTGATTTTGCTAAATTTTATTTTACTTCTGTTCCAAGAACGCGCAAGCTTTCAATTTCATCGAAGGCGCGCGCACGAGAAACAGGGAGTCAGATAAAATCTGAAAACGCTGATGTAAGCCGGGCCGTGCGCAATGCGCATCACCGCAACGACAGGAGTCGCATCGATGAGTATAAAGAAATACAGGAAATAGTGGGTTTAGTAAAAATTTGAGATTACATCTGATATATAAATTTGGTGAAATTTTAATAAATTAGTGTTTGTGATATCGTAAATTAGTATATGAGGATGCTTTTTGTAGCAATTGAGTTGGTGGTTTTTGTATCATTGACCATTCCCTCAAGTTAGGCTGAATAATTGAGGGCATGGTGCCCTATTGATTGCTTTCAATCATTCATATGAGGGAAATTCTTTGATTACCCTCCCTTTGATTCTGTGATACATCAAAACATCGTATTATTCAAATTACCTTTTGAACTTAAAGAATAGATGAAAATGGCTGGAAGTGGAGATGCTGATGCTGAGGACAAGTTGTTGCATGTCAAGGCACCACCTCCATCAATTTATTATACTAGATATACAAATGATAATATGAGGAATGGAACTGCACCATTGCCCCCTCCTATACCTGTTAGTGGCTTTACTTCATTTGGCATATCACATCAAGTAAGTTTTATCTTGTATTGAATTAGCAATTAATCGACATTGGTTTTATTAGTTGGTTTATTCAAGTACAGTATCTATGCAGTTTTTTCAGCCAGATGATCCTGGTTCTATTTTGGCACCTTTACGAGAGCATGGTGTTACACAGTTATATCAAGATACTTCAAATGATATAAAGGAGCTAAAGAAACTCAACTCATCATTTGTTGTGAATTTTCTGGATCTTTTAGATATTATGATACAATGTCCTTCCAGTCCAGGAAGAATAAAGAAGCTTGAAGACTTAGAGCTTCTTTTCTGTAACTTCCATCATCTAGTGAATAAGTTCAGGCCTCATCAAGCTTTAGAAACATTGATACAGATGGTCAAAATTCAGAAAGAACAAAAGTTAGAACTGATTGAACAGATCAACAGGTTGTATGAAATTTATGAATCCATTGACGAGATTTTGGGTACTAAAAGGTTTTCAGACTTGTCACCCCATGAATAAATAATGTGTATTTCAGCAAAATGGAATCAGCAAGAGCCTCTTTACATACAACAATAAACTCCTTGCCCTCTTCCTTAGCACATACAGTTATAGTAGATGTAAGTTGACTCATTCTCTCAATTGTTGAAGGTTCTGGATGATATTCATTTGCTATGGGGTAATCCATTTGACTTTTCAGTCACAAGAGATAGACATGGAAGACTCAGGAAGCTCTTATAGCCATTCTCGGGCATCACAGAACTTTGATAGTGTTTTAGATGGCCTGGAAACCATAATTGACAAGGAAATTGGTGATACTTGAGCTACAGATATACACTCAGTTTTTTTTATAAGAAACTTATCAAAATCCTAGGCTAGAGGTTTCTTATTTTTCCGCGATTTTGAGCCTACAAGTTTCTTAACTAGTTTCTTATTTCTGTATCCTATAGCAATTTTTGAAACTTACTTGAGTCACCATNTTATTCCAGTTATTTGTCAATTAAGTATCTCTCATTGCTTTGATTGTGCTGATTTGATAAGGATAATCATACCCTGTAGTCAACATTCATGGGACACTATTACATTTTATAAGGCTGTAGGCATGGACGATGATGATATTCCTGATCTGATACCAGTTTCACATGAGATCAGTGCTTCTTCAGAACCGCTACCAGATATCCCTGTTACTATCATTACTGGTTACCTAGGTGCTGGTAAAACTACTCTTCTAACATACATTCTACAAGAACAGCATGGTAAAAGGATTGCCGTGATTGTTAATGAGTTTGGTGAGGGTGAAGCTGTAGAAAAACCTGGAGCCCTTGGGGTTGGGAATGAAAAGTATGAAGAATGGCTTGAGATGACAAATGGATGCCTTTGCTGCAGTGTCAAAAGTGACATCGTGCTTGCACTTGAAAAATTGATGGAGAGGCAAGGCAAGTTTGATTATGTTCTTATAGAAACAACAGGCCTCGCTGACCCAGGAAACATTGCTCAGAGTTTTTGGGTTGACGATGGGCTTTCAAAATTATATCTAGATGGTATTGTGACAGTATGTGATGTATTCAATGTTGAGAAGACCCTATGTGAGGCTAAGGGTAAGATTACAGAATGTGAACGACAGATAGCTTTAGCGGATGTTGTCATTCTGAACAAGCTTGACCTAATTGATAATGATGCAAAAGATCGTGTTTCTCAAAGAGTGAAAGATATCAATGGCTCATGCAGCATTCTGTATACAAAGCACAGTCGTGTAAATTTGGATGATATTCTCGAGATAAATGCATATACCAATGCCAGTCCCCCCACAACAAACTGCCATGACCTTTCATCTTCAGCTATAAGTACCGTCACATTAACCACAGACACAGATATTAATCGAGAAGACATTGAAAACGCTCTGGAAACTCTGTTATGGGCTGATTTATATGATAACGGCTCTGAACGATCGTCTCATGAAATTGTAGATTCCGGGAAGATGACCATTCTCAGGGTGAAAGGGAAAATCAAAACAAAAGACGGTTGGAAAATGATTCAGGGTGTTCGCGATATGTTTGATATAACTTCTATAAATGGAGAGGGCATACTCTTACAGCATCTAGTTTTCATTGGAATTCATTTAGACATAGAAAAATTGTGTCAAGTTACCAAAATGAAAGTTAGGTAGAAAAGTAACTTAGGGTTTTAGACAATTTGATCTTGAGATATATTTGGCTATTATTTGATTTTTATATGATCTTTCAACAAATAAAAGTTCGATTATTGGATTTATGATGTGAATTAAGAAGCAGTGGTGCATCATGGCACTTCCAATCTGTGAGCGCTTGGCACAGAAAAATTTTAATTGTTGAGTGGTATCAGTGAAATGTCGCATGAGGATAGCCAAGACCTTTATGTACATTTGACAACATGGTTGAAGAATCTCTCCATCGAGAGCAACAAGCTTTGTGGTGGTCCAGTGGAGTTCAAAGCAGCATTCCTTGAGCAGCTTATCGATTGTAGGAGTGCGGTTTGTCAGATACTCTCAACTGAGGAACATACGTTTAGGAGAGAAATCTTACAGACTGTAGTGGAATCACTCACATCTCAGATTATACATCTAGAAAAACTAGGTTTGTTTCGAAGTCAAATCATTGTTCCTCTCTCCTTTTTTTCTAACTTGATACTTAAAAACATTATCCAATTCCCGACATTCATCAGTGAACAAGACATTGAAACCAAGTCAATCTCCCCCATCCAAAGAAACTACTGCTGACTCGTCTGATGGCGATAAGAGGACTGAAGCCATCAGTTCAACCATCCACCAGAGCAAAGAGAATTACAGTTTTGACAATGTCGCCGGTCTCCTACACGTCAAGCAAACTCTAAAAGAGTCTCTTCTCCTCCCGGCCAAGTTTCCAGAGTTTTTCCAGGGATGTAGAGTCCCTTGGAGGAGTCTGCTCTTATACGGGCCACCAGGTCTTTATTGAACGAAAGTTGGAAATCTCCATTTTGTGATATTTTCGTGATTTTATGATATTGCTGACTCATGATATCTGCAGGTACAGGAAAAACTGAGTTAGCTCGTGCTGTTAGTGGAGAAGCAGAAGCTGTTTTCTTTTCTGTGTCCTCGTCTGACCTCATATCCAGCTATGTGGGGGAAAGCGAAAGACTTGTGAGACAGCTCTTTGAGTCCGCTAGGTCGCAGGTAGCTTCTTTCATATTAATTGCAAATTGATTCATACATTCATGTTTCAGTTTCAATACCTACCAAATATGTATAATATCAATGCTAGCCAGTAGCCACTCGGTAGTAAACATGATTGATCATTGCAGGAGAAGACAAGCGTGATCTTCATTGACGAGATCGACAGCGTGTGTAGGGAGAGGAATAGTAAGGAGGAAGAATACAGCAGAAGAGTGAAAAATGAACTCCTCAAACAGATTGATGGGGTCGGTGGCAATCGTGACGCAAGTGTCTTCTTACTCTGCGCTACCAACTGCCCATGGGAACTGGACACAGCTTTCTTGAGAAGGTACCAATGATTATAAACCTTTCAGGACCATGATCGACTTCAATTAATCTTTTTGACATTCACTGACTCTCCTATAATTATGATTCCTTCTCAGATTTGAACGCCGTCTCTATGTTCCTCTTCCAGACTCATCAACACGGACCAAGCTTATCAGGATGTTTCTTAAGGACACCTCAAATAACATCACAGGTTTGGACTCTTCATCAATGCTGTCTTGCTGCAGTCTACATCATCAATCAATGATCATCTCCAAGACATTTGCTCGATGTTACCTATATATCTCCAGATGATGAATGGGAGATGTTAGAAGCTGCAACTGTTGGGTACAGTGGCAGTGACCTCAAGTGTGCAGTGACTGACGCAGGCCTCATTGCAGTCAGGGAACTGAGCAACGCTACTCATTGGAAGGTTTTCTTTTTCATTGATTACTGTATACTCGGAACTTTATGGGAATTTTTGTTCTTGGCTGAAATGCCGTATGACATACAGGTACAAAGTAACCGGTGGACTCCTTGCACCAAAGACACGACTGGAGCTATAAACATTGATATTGGACAACTGAAACCATCCCAGGTTCTTAAGCGACATTTCTTTTTGCTGACCGTGATAAACCGTGTTAATACCGATATTATAAATTCTAGTTGTGTTTCCTCCCAGATTGCAATGAGAGGAGTCACAGCAAACGATTTGATGGTCGCTCTCACCCGTACACCAGCGTCTGTGTCACCAAAAGAAGTTGAAAAGTACGAGGGTTGGAATAGAGCCAAAGTCCTGAACGAAATGTGAGAGTCAGATCACGTTATAAGTTCTGAAGATGGTACAATGTACCCAATCAAAGCTTGATAGGTTGAAGAGAATTTTTTGAATTTCTAGATATTTGTTGTTATTAAGTATTTTCCAATTTGATATTTATTCATTTCATCTTTTATAACATCAATCATTTCACAGTTTTTCAGTTTGATAATGGAAGTGTTTCAGAAAAAATTCTGTGATAATTTTTCCTATTATTGTCTCTTTGATTGACGTGTTGATACCTACTTATGATATAAAATTTCTATCAATACCAATATCCCATTAAACTTCGCCAATTTGGATCGCTCACATCCCCTATACTATCATGTAGGTTCATAGTTCATACACAATATAATCTACCAAAAATCGTAGTGTGCAGGATGTTCGTGAAAAGAGTTCAACATTTCTGAAGTACCTATCCCAGTATGGACCTCGATGGATTGGTGCGCGACATAAAACTTGCTCTCGAATACACTTCAAACCTCAAAAGTGAGAATGACTCACTGAAAAACAGGATAGATACTCTCGAGGGTCACATTTCAATGCTGGAGTGTCTCCTGAAGGAGAAGGAAGCCTCGTGTAATGAGTTGCTAGAACAGAAAAACACTCACGAAAACGCTGTTCTTGATAAGATTATTGCCCTCCAACTGGACCAGAAACTAAAGGAGGATCACAAGAAACTTCTCAGTGACTTTTCAGAATTGCAGGATTCAGTTGAGAAGACCGTTGCGTCTCATAACATGACTCTGGCAGAGAGACAAGAGGAGTCAGAAAGAAGGATGGATGCTGTTAGAAAGCAATATGAAGACAAGTTGAGGGGTCTGAGGGAAGAACATGATGCAAAGATAAAAGAGATGCAGGATGCAATTGATTCTCTGAGTTTTCAGGTTCAGGAAGGTCACAAGCTGAGAGTGGAGGAAACCACAAAAGTGAGTTCTTCCCTCAAACTTGTCTTACTCAATTCCAATTACTCAATTTGAAGAATTTGGTAATTCCTCAAATTATGTATCACAATGGTTAAACAATAAACATGTATCTTTTCAGCTCCACAAGGAATACGAAGAAAAGCTGAGCTCCTTCAAGAAAGCTGCTTCGTACAACACCACAGCAGAGATGTTCAAGCGGAAGCTCACGGCACAGAAGCAAGAACATGCACGAGAAGTGGAGGGACTGAAACAACAGATCCTCCAGCTGCAGGGACCTAGGGGCAGAAAGTATTGATAGGTAGTAACTTGGGTTTTGTAGGAATTTTTTAAAAATTTTTTGTTGATATCAAATCCAGTGTTTTCACAATTTGAATTTAGTCGTGTTATTTCACTTCTCATTTCATTATTTATTGTCAGGAAATTTTTGAATTGTTTGCTATATACTCACTTTTTATCGAAACGCCATTTTCGATGCATTTCGTCCCCATTTCTAGAGTTCTAGTTGGTTCGTATTTTGTGGTTTGGATGACTATCGTTAAACTTTTCTTGAATTCACTGCATAAGTAGGTAGCTCATGTATCTACTCCGGCTAGAAAGCCAGTAAATCTAACGTCTTCCCCCCATATAGCTGCAGATGATGAACCCTCCTCCATCTTCACCACGTGGCTTCATTGCCACGTGACCTGCTCTAATCACGTGATTTGCACGTGTGCACACGAGCAGCAGTGAAGTAGTGGTGGCGGTAGTGGGAGTTGTATGTCTAGGAAAGCTGAATCGTCGAGCACCAATCTGAGGACAAAGTTCACTTCCCTCTTCAGTGGTGCTCAAAGAGGAGCGGTCAATGCACGCTCCCCTCCCGAGGAGTTCAATCTTGATACTGGCACTCTCAATGTGAGTTTACTAACTCTCAATTGAGTACCTGTTCGTCACAAGTGATCACAAGCTCATTTAGACCGTGTTTCTCTGATGACCATGAAAAAGTACCACATATTGACATATTGACCGTGTTTGACCACATATTGACCTGTTACTTACCTCTCAGGAGCTTGCTAAGGGCAGTTTACAGAACAGGCTGAAGTTACTGAAGCATCTCGTAGAGAAGGTCGAGGAGAAGAGACTCGAAAAGGTAAAAACATGTGTGGGAATCCCTTGCGCCTGCCAGCACCTTAAGTTGTTAAACATTGATCTCCCTGATTAATTCCAATCTACTGAATTGAGGTAGTAGTATTGGGATTGAATCAGCATCCACTCCCTCCCCGTCCCCCAGAATGCTATCAAGTCGCTGTGGGCGGCCGTACAAGACATAGCCAAGGAGGGTCCAGTGGATGCTCGCCATGCAGTGATTGGCTTCCTGTGTGCTCTTGTCAGCAGTCATGTGAGTTCCTTTCTATTCCACGGATTCATAATGCAAAATGATATTCCCTTGATTATTGCAAAAGAGAAAGAACGATTCCTACTTTGAATCACTTCATAAGTTCATAGCCACAAGTTTACATACCTATTGTTATTTCAGTCAGATCAGATGGGTTCAATGCGTCAGACTCTATTCCAATACATCAAGTCCAGCCATCGCGACGACTTGGAGCCCTGTTTCAACCTCCTTCTCTCCCTCACTCACAATGGTTCCAACCTATACCTGCTGGAGGAACACATAAGTACGTGTTCTTGTGTACTCGACGATCGTAGTATTATTTCTATGTGATTTCTCCATTCCTTAACCTGTATTTCTCAAGGTAGTTACATAGAGAAACAGCTTCTCCCCTACATGGTCGCTCGAGGCAAAACAATCGAGGTCCTCAAGTTCCTGGGTGACGTCACTAAGACCAATGCCACGTACATTGACGAACAGCTGCTATGGGCTGTCTTTAGGGAGTGTTACGCTCCAAAGACCAAACAACCAATTGAAGAGGTGGGCCGTGAAAAAGATAAAAATTGCTCCAAATATAGAAATATGAGACCCTTTTGCTGTACAGCACATCATAATGTGATGACCATATTCCACGGTGTTATGATAGTGCTATTATAGTGCTTGGTGCTTGGATAAGAAACACGTTAATGTACTTTAACTGTCGACTCATATAAACCTCAATTCAGATACAAGAGTGTCTCACATACATCGAGACTGTCGCCCAGTACGCCATAGTACCACCATGCTGCGTACACTGCATGATGCTCTACATTTGTCAAGTTAGGTGTATCGTTCCCAAGGATATATCCACTGGAGTCCCTCACCCGGCATCTCAGTCCCTCACTTCGGTTAGAAATTGAAGAATTGCATAGGAAATTTCTATAAACAAACAATGTCTCATGTCGGAACCCGAAAAAGTATTCAATTATGGCGAAGTGCACAGAATCAAATGATAATGTTTGGTGATTATAGCGCACAGAGCTTTGGAATAGCTACAAAGACGTCATATAACCTCTTCTACTCCCCATTATCCCTAAACTCTCTCTCCCCTCATTTAGTTAATGCGGATGCTCATCTCAATCCGGTCGCTGGAGCACACAATAATCTTCACGATGTGTTCATTCCTGGAGGAAGCCCCAGCCCGGTCTTCCTTCGTCCCGCCCCGTGACACACAGATCAGTACCATGTACCTGTTGAGTACCTCCCTATGGAACAAGGACAGGAGATGTCCCAAACAACATCACTGTGATGCAATCCTCACTTCGGTTAGCAAGGTAAAATCATAAGTTGTGGTGTAATTGATTTTAGAGAAGATTGTGTAGGTACAAGGTAAACTTCTGTTGGTTTTTGAGATTCATGGGTTTGTGAGTAAAGAATGATTTATTGACACAAAACCGTATCATAATTCCTTATTAATTCATCAGAAAAATATTTGCCATCGGTCGTGAACTTACGCGTTATCACTAGCTTCTCGATACACAATATGTAAGAAGGAAGTCTGGAGCTTCTCTGTGGATTGCCCAGGAAAGCGAGATAGGGCCAAAATCTTATCGGGAATCGATTCAGCGTCCAAAAATACATGGGAATCAATCTTACTTGCGTGAAAATAGACCAAAAAAATTTCTTCGAATTTTTTATCTCAGTATTGATAGAAAATGAAGTGAATGACTCCACACTTTTATACTTCGATTTTAACGGTCTTTAACGATGACTAAACTGGTTCAAACGACACAAATTTTCCACCAAATCATCTCTCCATCTCTCACACTACAAGTATCAACCTTTGTTACGATCATGTTGAGTTGGCCTTGGTCGTGAAACCACGCCCAAATCACGATTTCAACCCTGTGGGAAGCATCACCTGTAAAACACGAAAATCAATGGGGAACTAAAATCGGCTGAAAATTTTTCCAAGCACGATTCCTTGTAATAGGTGTTTCTGGCCTATTTTTCGACGTAGAATTCGAATCTGCAGGAATTTTTGGGCTAGCTCACCGGGAATTCAGTGAAAATTTCACTTTCTTCCCAGATGAGAGGTTCAAAAGCACATGACACACAGCCCCTCAGGAAAGCGAGATAGGGCCAAAATCTTATCGGGAATCGATTCAGCGTCTAAAAATACATGGGAATCAATGTTACTTGCGTGAAAATAGACCAAAAAAATTTCTTCGAATTTTTATCTTGGTATTGATAGAAAATGAAGTGAATGACTCCACACTTTTATACTTCGATTTTAACGGTCTTTAACGATGACTAAACTGGTTCAAACGACACAAATTTTCCACCAAATCATCTCTCCATCTCTCACACTACAAGTATCAACCTTTGTTACGATCATGTTGAGTTCGCCTTGGCCGTGAAACCACGCCCAAATCACGATTTCAACCCTGTGGGAAGCACCACCTGTAAAACACGAAAATCAATGGGACGCACCAAAATCGGCTAAAAATTTTTCCAAGCACGATTCCTGGTAATAGGTTTTTCTGGCCCATTTTTCGACGTAGAATTCGAATCTGCTGGAATTTTTGGGCTAGCTCACCGGGAAGTCAGTGAAAATTCCAGTCCCTTGTTTGATGTGAGGTTCGAAGACAAATGACAGACAGCGCCCCAGTAATATAAAACGAGATAGGGCCGAAATTCGATGAGAAATAGATTCATCGTCCAATAATACATGGGAATCCATGGCATTTTCCTAAAAATTAGCACTTTTTTCTAGCATATCGAAGCATATCGCTGGAAAGTGAAGTGAAAGAAGTAAAAGGTTGCTCTGAATTGACTGGTTGCTTGTCAAGTGTTCAGGTTAGTGCAGAGTCGCAGCGACTGTTGATCCTGACCTCGATATCCCCCTCTCCCACCTCACTAACCATGACAACACAGATTGTACACTGGGATGCCCTCCTCAAATCTGCAGACAGTTTGTCTGCGGTTGATGCAGACAACGACACAAACACCGACCCTTCGGTCAGGATGAACCAGTGTTTGTATCCGGTGTGGTTGTGTCCGTGGTTCATTACCGGGGTCGTATCCTCGACAACCACTATTTCACATGTGGGTGATTCCACCAGTCTAACTGTGACCACGTGATGATTTCTCGAACTCTGATTGGTTAATCTGATCATGCTGTCACGGTGATCACTGATCGGTTCAATCGTGTTGCTGTGATTCTCTGACAAGTTGCTGTGGTAACCATTAGCCTTGACACCTCTTGACAACCCTATCTTATCACCACGGCAACCCGGCACTTGATTGCAATTTACTATATTGCACGTGCCGGATAACTTGACATTCTCCCCTGCCAACAGATTGTCGACTTGGCCTCTGTCCAAGGTGAATGACTGGAAGTTGTTATATTCAGCAACCTCCCTCGTTCGACAGACATACGAGACCTCGTATTTCAAGGACCGGAGGTATTTTCGTATGATATCTTGGTATGTTGTGTTCAGGTGGAGATGAACTGAGCAATCCCAGAAATCTGAAACCAGAGAGAGGGGTCAGATGAAGATTTGGCGATACTTTGAAAGTTTGACTCATACTTAGAAAGTTTGACTCATTTGTTGGTGAAAATGGTCATATTGTGCTCCTTCAGATTATGATAGTACCTGTAACATGATCCTGTTTGGCCCTCTTGGCAGCTATCCAATCCAGGACCATCTCAGTGTGTAGATATTTGTCCAAATGCGGGTATTGCTCAGTAAGGTGGAGTATCTTGTCAGCTTTACATTGTCTCCACCCCTTCTTAGAGATGAACTTGCACAGCGCTACGTCAGTCATAACCTCTGACAGGGAAAGACTTGCAACTTTTTCGGAAAATTGTTGTCTTACTGCAAGCTGACATGTAGTGAGAGATGTTAAGTTCCACAAATCGAGCAACAAATGAGTACCAATCTAAAACAACTGCTATGTAGGTATGTAGGTATGAGTAAACTATGTATGACTAAAGATTACAAGTCGGTGAATCGCAAGTAGACAGTTACTGAGGCGTACGTCTAGTAACATGATAACGAAATACCTACATACTCGAATCCTTGCTACTGATGAATAGAGAGGGTACTCTACGTATTTGTGACAATGTATTAATAAGCACATCATGAGCCACGCTATTTGAATCATGAAGCGGATTGAATTACAATGTTATGATTATTATAGCTACAGCTGCAGCTAGTCGGTGAAATTAGTCGTCAAATCATTACTGACTCACACAAGTCATAGGTAATAATCATGTGAAAAGCGGCATGGTAAAGAGAGAAAGACAAATTGCGGGATGAAGATTCAATGAAAAGTTGATTCTGGGAACTTGGTTATAAGCGCATAAACTACTGCAACAAGAAGAAAAATTGTATAGTAGAAATGAAGGTTGTTTGCCGAGCTAATAGATGCTAGAGACTAGATGCTAGAGACTAGATGTTAGAGACTATAGATGTTAGAGAAGAGTAGTATAGTCAGAAATGCAGGAAATCATCTGGATGTAGGGGAGATGCTTATTGCTTATATCGAGCAAACACACACGTCATACACACACATATCTATTCACAAATCCTGCCCTATATTATGCCTATCATATAGCCAGTGTGATTTCCCGCCAGACTGATGTCCAACGCAAAGCATTCAGTATATAGCATGGATGTATAATCAGAGAGTGTTATGCGCTGCACGAAAACACAAATCGACGATGACAGATACAATATATAATTGCGATGATGGTGGTAGACAATTGTATGAGCGTGTGTATTGATATAGCTGCTGACGTAGATGAGTAGACACGCATGAGATGAAATGATAGGCAAGTGGGTACGAAAAGCAATGGACTATCATGGTCAATGGTTGCTTACGATTGCAGGCTCCACGAAAGACGAAGTCTGGTTTTTTGCGAAACAATTAACTGTCGTGTACCGGAAATGAAGTTGTTTTGCGTGGTATCCACTGTTTATCCCCTGTGTGTATAAACCGATTATCTGAGTATCAAAACAATCACCAGTTCAGATAATGCTGTTGACGAATTGGCAACATCGATTGGAAATTTGGAAGAAAAGAAACAACCTTAACGCACTGACTACTGGCACATAATGAACAACACAATGTACAAGAACAAAGTTGATAATGACCCCGAACATCATAAGCAACTACACATCTAATCTGTTGAAACACAAGGGGTGTGTGTGTGTATGGAAAGTGGAAACAATGGACGATTATGGGTACTTAATACACACCCACGCTCATAATATAGTGGCAGATATACTCGCTAATAGCGTAATGAGAATGTACCAACTCTTATATAATGCACGTTGTACCTACTGCAACCCCTCCATTATGAATCTTACGGTTGCTTGAGCCCACTATTCCTACTGTCGGCACAATGCAACCAATACTAACCAATACCATATCATAAACATTGATCTGGAAATTGGAATAGTCACATTGTCCGAGATTAGAGTTGATTTGATGACTTGGTAGGCAGACGATTGGTGATAAAACTCGTGTAAACTGTAGCAATTAATCCAGAATCTTACTGGGGAGACAAAGCATATTGTGTACACTATAATACTATAATACACCACCAAAAGCACATGAAATATATATATCAAACTGTCTCCGAGCAGTAACATTACAATGAACGATGTAAGGTGTTAGTGCTAAGAGCTCATGGTTGCTAGGGTTATTGATTGCTTTAAAATAATAACAGCAGCTATACTTGTGTAGGTATGTCTATAAGAGTGGAGGGGTGTGATTGAGCTAGGAGATCGAGAGAGGGGGATACATTAGAGTGAAATACCTAGCTCACGCCACTACAATCATAGCACAATAGAGTGGTATTATGGTATGGTTTATGTTACACTCTGGTGGCACACCCTTCCACATGGGGAATTTCTAAGCCACCATTCACAGACCGCAACTTGATCGAATAATGTCTCTTAAAGCAGAAGGAACTGAGGTAGCTGGAGTGATATTTCATTTGCTTGGTTCAACTTTCAATGGGGGATCTAAGGGCTACGGAGAGGATTTCTAATGGCTCGAAATTCAATCCAAGGACAGTCGACAGTTTACTAAGTTTAGGTTGGCCCCGGAAATAGTCCATGGTTGAATTGTCAGAAAAGAAGGCTGCATAATATGAGATGATAAACGGTGGCTATGGAAATTATGAAAGTGGATCGAGCTTGAAAGTTCGTCTACTCAGCTACAATGTTGACGAAGATAATGCTGATTGTCAGCTAATGTTGATGGTTGTACTGTCCCTCATTTAAATGTAGTGCCAGCTTCATCATCATGTGAGAGAACGTTTTAACAAAGAGCAGTTTTAAAACTCCAATTTTCTAATTCTCTTTGAATCAGTCGTTAAAACAGTCCACGAATCATCTTAGTATTTGACATTCGCGCATATTTTCTCCTTCCGAATCATTTTACAGCGTAATTTATGTTAAATTCCCATTGAAATTTGATGAATGGTACTATTTATTCACACTCTGCAATGGGTTGGATTCTATTTAGTATGCAATCCTCTCAAAGAGAAAGTCGCTTTGTCATTGGGCAGTTTAAAAGTGGATGAAAAGATGTGCCGGTTCATTAAATTGAATAAGTTTTACCGAAGTTTGTCAGCAAGAATTATTGTGCGTGCCAGTTTCACAATTTATCGTGAGAAAAATAACGGGGAAAGCTCATCAGTGCATTGGGGACCATAGAATAAGTAAAACACGTTAGCTCCTCAGCTCATGCCAGCTGCAATGAATAACTGCGCATAGGATTTACTACACAGTATGGTATACTATACAGTATACAGTATACAATTAGTATACAGTATACAATTATTATACATTATAAAATTAGTATACATTATACATGGATACATTACGCGTCATGTATAATTATACATGTGTGTAACCTCTATCTAAGTATCTACTGCAGTTAATACGCTCTAGGTCCCCCATATTATTTGCAGTGTGCACTCTCCAAACCGCGACTCCGCAGGCAATCAGTTCTCGACAAGAAGGCATATTGGTAGAGGTGTTAGAGAGTCTCAAGTTCTATGTGAGGAAGCACAGTGAAGCTATGGAACATCTAACTTGGGATGCTATGCTCTCTATTCTGGAGGAAATCGTCAAGCAGGTAAGTCAGGACTTGGATATAACGGAAATTCGGGACAATTTAGACCGGAGTTGAAGCAACAGTATGACTAGAATGAAGCAACAATACGAAAAAAATAAGACAACATCAATACAACATAGTTTGATATAGCAACAGCCTTCATACAGATGTTTAATAGGAGACAACAATGAAAAGGAGCTTTACTACCGCTACAGAAGTGAGAGAGATGTGTATAATACGAATACACATTACACAATTAGCAATTTCCCGGTAGTTTCCTATTGAGTTGAGACAGATCGGAGAAGAAGAGCGAGAGTGTGGCTGGCAAGTGATTTCATTCAGTGTGTGCTATGATGTGTGCGCATTACCGCGCGCTATACAATATAAAATATCGAGTGCAATCAAATATCCGTGACCACATTGGCCGGTCTGTTTGTGTTACAAGCACGGTGCTCACTCTCTACTTGATGGCAAGGTGAAAACTCGGAATTTGTTCAAGATCTGTGTTGTTTCAGAGAAATTAATATAGAAATAGATTTTAACAACGTTGTCGTTCGGCTATCATAGTATCATGGACAATGTCCATGATTACCGGTTGAGCAATGAATATGGCAAATATCTGCATAACAAGAGGAAATAGGTATGGTGTAACTATCTAATATTTATAATTTACTAAGACCTCGCTCGCAAGTTTATAACAACAATCTACTTTTAATTCCTACCACCCCTAACTGATCCCTTGTCCGCAGCAAAAAGAAGAAGGTTTCCGTAACGGTAAGATAGTGGACGCTCTGAACTCTATGCTGAACGAAGCTGAGGGCATGTATGGGCAGGAGAGTTGCTTCAAGTGTAAGGACAGGTTCTACGAAGTTATCGAGCTGTGTGTCGATGTGAGGCCTGTGAGTTTACTCATTGATTCTATTATGATAGTGTGATGCTGCAGTGTATTTCTCATCGGACCCAAAAGTTGAAACATTTGCCACTTTTGGAATTAGTATCCCAGAGTTATGCGCTATGTTAATCTAATTTAACCTATGTTCTCCTTGCAGATCAACTCTCTGAACAACTTGATGGATAAGAAGGAACGCCTCATAGTTCCTGGTGTCCTCAAATGGACTGACAACTTGGTCAACTTCATGACCAACTTCTACAACACTGGTCGACCTGAGAGAATCAGGATAAACGCGCTGGAAAAGTGTTGGGTTGTTGTCGATCAGTTCTTCGATCTTTACGAGGTAGAAACTCACCCTGATACAAAAACAATAAGGCTGTAATATTGCTTTGTTGTCTTTTTATCTTCTTAACGCAAAGTATCGCTTCAAACCAAACACAAAACAAGGTTTTACATCAGTGAAATTGAACTTGAAAATTAGAAATTCAAATGTCACTTCAGACAGAGTTGTTGGAGATTGTGCTGCGAGTGTTGGGATCACTTCACACCGACCCAAACACGAGTGTACGTCATCGAGCAGTTCAGTTCCTAGTGGGGCTGTGCTACAGATGCTTCTCCAAACAGTTCTACTCCATCATCAATATCATACTCAAGGTAAGGTACAGGAAGATATTATGCTGTAGTTCTGCTACAACTTCTCCTTTTGTCAGTTTATCACTGTTAATTTAGATATTCGGGAATGAAGGAGAGCGTAGTGTCGCTACCTCACTTCTCCTCACTACACACACACACACACACACACACANACACACACACACACACACACATACGTCATACACACACATACACATTACACGTACACACACACACACGAACACACACATTCCCTGTTCAGGTTATATCTGTTGTGGTTCAGCAGAGGGATGAGAATGAGAGTATTTTGCTCTGCGATGAGCTCATCAACCTCTTCCTCCACAAGGTCAGTTCATTCAGTAGTTAATAAGGAGTTAAGAGAAAGTTCGATAAAATTTTTCGCACATTCCTAATTCTCAACTCGAAATAAAACTCGATGATACTGTAAGTTCACAAAATTAAACTGTTGAACTTTTGAAAACGTTTCAATCGTAATAAAATCACCAGGTTTCCAGAACCCCAAGTTCACATGCGTTGTTCATGTTTGAGGGTCTGATCAGACTCGCAACTGGCTTCTACTCGGCTAACTTTGAGCCACATTTCCAATACACAGCCAAGATTCGATGCAAGGTAATCAAATAGTAGGTACAGTTTCAATAATGATTGTGTACATTTTATAGTACAGTTGACCCTCCAGACGCCTAATTACGGCTCCGTTCCCTGAATTTGATCATTATGCCTGTCGAAACCAAGGCAATCCCAATAAAAGCGACCACTGCAACCGGAAAAACAGAATCCCTCTTCATGCCACCAAGACCCACTTTGCGTTTCTCCCCGAGGACACAGACCCTGAGATACTCCAACGCAGCCTCACCCCATATTCTCACACCCATCTCCTCAATCTTATCCTCATGCATCGTATCAATCACCCCAATCAGCAGTTCCGTGTCGATCCTCGGAAAATTCTGGAATTCTGCCAATTTGAACTGGTAAGTTCGGATACCGAATACCACGGCATTGCTCCTCGGTAGGCGTCGAAATGTCTGAAATTCAGTCCGGTAGGTAAGTTTCTCCCCAACCTCTTCAAGGCCAGAGTAGGTGTTCGTGTTAGTGAACCTATCCATCCGCTTGTTTTCTCTTCTCATGCTCTTGACGAGGTCAAGTGGGCCGTTCAGATCGTTCTTGATACTCCAGTTGCCGCGTTTCATCGGTTTCGCCGTCTTCAGACTCTTGAAGAATCCGCCCACATTTTTCAGAAGATGTTTCTGGTATGAATCCACAGGAATATGGATTGCGGAGAGCGGAGTATTCCACTTCTCTCTCAAATCCCACACTCCATTACCCTGGCTGAAGAAGATAACCCCGGCCGTCAGGAGGTACTCGTCCCACTTTTCATCGTACTCCATGATGACCCAATCCTCCTGGGATAACCATGCACACTTCATGAGTGGGTCCTCCTCTGCCCCACTCCCGCCCTCATTCCCCCTCACTCTCACCTCCTCCCCAAGCATCCTATTGTAAATGACGTCCCCTCCCTCTCTCCTCTCAAACTTGTCCGGGTAGAAGTGGGCGAGGTGGTCAGCCAGTGTCTCCAGCAGCTCCTCCTTGGCCAGCTGAGTGGAGGGGTCCGTGTTCGACACGAAAACCCGGTCTCTGTAACCCTGATCTAGGAGTGTCTCCTTGAGGTGCTGCTGTCCCGCGTAACTCTTGTCTATCTTGACCCAGTCCCGCACGTCCAGGGACTGCGTGAGCATCTTCACTTTGCCCGGGGTCTCCTGTTTCAGTGGACCGAGATACGGCTTGCCGTCCTCAAATGTATCCCAAGTGAAGGATGATTCCACTTTCTCAACGTCTATCGGCATTTCCGTCGAGCTACAAGACGTTTATAAATCATTTCATCGTTTGATTGTTCGTGTTGACTGTTGGTACCACAATTGAAGCAAATAGACGATAAGCTAGCTCTATCAGAATTATTGCCTATGTAGGTACTACAATTATGAGTATTTTACAATAACAACCTATCCTGTAAAATTGAAACATCTTGTAGGAAATGAAACTGAATACTCAATACGTGTGAACTGTGAATCTAAGGAAAGAACTCACTGCACCTCTAATAATTATCTTGACACTTGACACTTGACACACACACTTGAAATCAGAACATCATTTTCCTACAATTCACTAAAGCAGCCGTTATTACCAGTGCTGATAAAGCCACAGTGGTAGAGAGAAGCAGGGTACGACTTTGTAAATATCCAGCACTTGATCCTGATGATGAGGTGGAGAGATCACGAGCCCCGCCCAATAATCCCACTCTGAGGTACTCGAGTACAGCCGGACCCCATATTTCCACTTCCATCTCCTCTGCCTTGTCCTCTGGGAGATTTTCTATCACTGATATCAGTAATTCCGTGTCTTCGCGTGGAAAATTCCGGAATTCGTTTAGTCTGAATTGGTAAGTCCGGGCACTGAACACCATAGCGTTGCTCCTCGGTAGTCGCCTCATTGTCTGGTATTCGTTCCTCATCGTGATCTTCTTCCCCACTTCCTCCAAATTGTCAAACAGCACTGGTTCTGATGAATCCATGTCAAATTCATCACCCTCCAACATACCCTTTATTAGGTCCAGAGGTCCGTCGAAACAGTCGTATATAGCCCAATTCCCTCGTTTCATAAGTTTCCCAACTTTTATACTCTTGACCAAGTTATCTACTCTCTTCTTGAGATGTCTCTGATACGTGTCTACCGTCTCGTGTATTTGTGAGAGTGGTTTGTTCCACTTCTCTCTCAAATCCCACACCCCGTTGTTCTGTGTGAAGAAGATAACCCCGGCAGTCAGGAGGTACTCGTCCCACTTTTCATCGTACTCCATGATGACCCAATCCTCCTGGGATAACCGTGCACACTTCATGAGTGGGTCCTCCTCTGCCCCACTCCCGCCCTCACTCCCCCTCACTCTCACCTCCTCCCCAAGCATCCTATTGTAAATCACGTCTCCTCCCTCTCTCCTCTCAAACTTGTCCGGGTAGAAGTGGGTGAGGTGGTCAGCCAGTGTCTCCAGCAGCTCCTCCTTGGCCAGCTCAGTGGAGGGGTCCGTGTTCAACACGAAAACCCGGTCTCTGTATCCCTGATCTAGGAGTGTCTCCTTGAGGTGCTGTTGTCCCGCATAACTCTTGTCTATCTTGACCCAGTCCCGCACGTCCAGGGACTGCGTGAGCATCTTCACTTTGCCCGGGGTCTCCTGTTTCAGTGGACCGAGATACGGCTTGCCGTCCTCGAATGTGTCCCAAGTGAAGGATGATTCCACTTTCTCAACGTCTATCGGCATCCTATGGAAATGGAGAGTGATAGCAGAATAACGAGACTACAGCAAGGCCTACTGAATTCATGCAACAGAGCGTCGAGTCTTGAATGGGTCCTAATGCAGGATAATTGTATTCCGATAATACGACAATCTTTGTTTTATCGCGGTGACATGGGGGGTTCATGCTGAAAATATATGACCTCGAAATTTCCTTTTAAGGGAGTGAGTAAACTGAAACCACTTGGTATCTAACCTTTACCAATGATAAATTATTGCTCAATAAGCCATACATTCGCACGGAAATATGAAACTTAATTGGAGGAAATGGCAAATTTTGAAGCAAAAATATGGCATTGATTTTGCAGCTAAATTCCACCAACCCCCCTTCATTTCTTCCTAAACCTGTTTTATTTGATGTCATGACTCATGTTACTTACAATACAGTATCATATGTCAATAATTGATGAACGGTCAATACCTCAGATATTGGAGTGCCTCTGGCGAATTTCAATGTCAAGGACTGGTGAAACCTTGGTCTACCTTCCACCAGAGGGTTCAGCTAAAAGAACTGTTACCTGCTCCTTCATCAAAATAGCTGTTTCAGATTCCTGCATACGACCTCAGGAGGTAATACATTACACAGCAACCTGAGTCTTGACTAAGTTAGCTCTCAACATCTCACTCAAAAGCATTGATCCCTCGGCTTCCCGCAGTTGTCCCAACTGTTAGAACTAGAAGTCCCCGAGGGGGAAATCGACATGTACGGAACTGTGAACCTGCCCTTTGACCATGTGGATCACTTGGTTTATCACTGCCTCGACAAGGAGGACGATTGGAACGTCCTACAGCTTACTCTTTCTGCAATCAAGAAACGGTTGTGCAACGCTCAGTTCCAAACGCGAGGTAGTCTCGATTCGTTAACACAACAGCTTGTTGATATGCTTGGTAAGAGTGGTCAGAAGAGGTTGGAGGAACTGAAGAACACACCGAAAGAGTTATCAACTTCTGACATCAAATCCCGAATCTATCCCGTAAGATAGAGGAATGAGGTCACTTTTCTCAATAAACATTCCAAAGTTTTCTTTATTATTCAAGTATAACTGTGATTATTTCAGGTTTTAGTCCGACTGATAGCATATCAAGCTCATATCTACAAAACTAGTGGATCATCCAAGAAGTCTTCTCTGTCTCTCAAACTCCTCAAAACACTCCACAGTGGACTACAACAGAAAACAGCTCGAATCTGTATCGAAGGTCTGACACTTGCCATCGTTGAAATGACCAGTCTTATCAAACCGAAAGATCTAGCCGGTATAATCAAGGACCTTGCCCGTATAGCTGTGTCTCGAAACTTGGCCATGGCTACTCTCACATTTCTCTCGTGCGTTGCCCTTATCCCAGCCCTTTACAAGGACTTTACCGAAGAAGAATACAAGGTGGTCATCAGTGTCATCCTGCCTTACACTGACCCTGTCAAGTTTGATGTGTACGTCATCCATTTTGCTCATGTTGTGGTATGTAACTGGTATGTGAGGTGCCATTACAAGCATCGACAAGCATTCAAAGAATACATCCTGAAACAACTCAGAACCACCGTGAAAAGTGTCGATCGGCAGTCGCGGGGCTCTAGTCTTCTCAAAAACGAATCGAACCGACACTCTGAAAAGAGAAAAGTCTCCACAGAGTCCAAGGATTCGAAGAACCACCAAGCTATGAGACCAAGATCCGGTGACTATGGTCGACTCAGTGTCAGCGGTCCGAACACTCCTAGATCTAGCTTCAGAGGAAGTCTAGCCAGTGATACAATGCCCAAAGCTCATGACCCTGAGCGTTTGTCTGCACATGTCCAACTGATTGATGTCACGGAGGATTTGCTGGAAAGGTGGATGTATTCGGGGAGGAGTAACATCATCAAAAAGTCGCCTCAACTCGACTTGCTGTTCTCTAACAAGAAAACGAAGACGTGGGTGGTAGGTAACACTTTGGTGACCATCTCAACGACTTTGTCATGTGAGAAATCATCTTCGGCCTCTTGTCAGAGATGCAAGATGGTTCAAGCTCTCATAGGGGAAGTTTCCTTTGGGAGTACACAGGATGAGAGTCAAGAATTTGGCGGGCCCAACTTTAAAATTCCGATTCCCGGTGCCTCACCGTCACCCATCAACAGAGATTTCAACAAGATCATCACTCCAAAGTGTGGCTGTTGGTGCAAGGACTTTGCTCATGTCGAGATAAGGTCACCGACAAGCAACAGCAGCATAATCCTTAGATTACAGAACAAATGTCAGTTTGTGGGCCTCGATTCGGTGGCAGGAGGAGACTCTCACTTGGTGACGTCACTCTTTGACGATGATCTCAGCCAGCTGCTCATCAGGTATATCCACACTGACTACACTCACCAACAACTGGAGCAAATCCTCTCCTCGAATTCGTTATCGGGCGCTATCAAGCAGATTCTGAGCAGGAGACGGCGTCTCAGTACGCCTCAAGCTGACGAAATGACCCCGACTACAGCCATTGAAGTGAGACAGAGATCGCACAGCGAGAGTCTCATCAAAACAGAAAAGTGTGACCCACTGGCTGATGCTTGTGATGATGATGATTCAGATGATGTGAGTGAGGTAGATAGTATTCCGGTTTGTGAGAGATTTAGTGAGAGGGAGGGGACCACGCTGACCCAAGCAGGGATGGATGAGGCGTTCTTTGCTGCAAAAAGGAAGTCGAGCGTGTTCAAGTATGCTCGGAGTAACAAGAGTAGTGAGCGAGGTATTGGTGAAGGTGAGGAGGACAGTGGGAATGTCTCATCCCGAGACTCCCTCTCCAAGAACTCCTCACCTCTCTCTTCACCCCTCCTCTCCTCTCCCCGAACCTCTACTGACCGAGGTCACCCGGAAAGCAGTCCCATGACGTCCCCCTCGGGCAGTACTAACGAGTTAACATCCAACGCGAGCAGTGCTCGAGAGTGTTCGAGCAGCAAGTTGAGTGTCGATCGTCAGGAAGTTCATCACGATATCGACCCGGCGTTCATCTTTCGTCAACTCTTCCCCCTTATCTCAACCTCTCCCGAAAACGCTCCTGTCATCCTGCCAGATTCCGAGGATGTCTCTCGGGCTCTCAGGAGTCTCGATATGATTTTGGTGGCAAACACTCACAAGATAGGACTGATTTACGTGGGACCCGGACAAACCAATGAAGTTAACATCCTCCGGAACACTTATGGGAGTGTACGATACGTAGATTTCGTAAAAAGTCTCGGAGATATGGTGTGGTTGAGCAACTGTGACCAGAAATCCGTGTATGTGGGTGGTCTAGATACAAGCCATGGTCTGGATGGCGACTATACGGTATGCTGGAGGGACAAGACATCTCAAGTTGTGTTCCATGTTGCCACTCTCATGCCGCAATACGACACTGACCCGACCAGTACGAACAAGAAGCGGCACATCGGAAACAACTATGTTACAATCGTGTATAACGACTCTGGGTTACCGTATGTTCAGGGCACCATCAAGGGACAGTGTAACATTTGTGACATAGTGATTGAACCTCAGGCAGCAAACATGAACATCGTATCATTCAACAGTGTAACAAAGACCAAGTTAGTGGATTTCAGACCCCATTCAGCGCTCCTTGTCAGTGATTCGTCGCTGGGTTTGTGTGTGAAACAGTTAGCGATCAACGCTAACGGGCTCTGTCAAGTCCATATCGGGCAGGGTTCCAAGGATGGGTACTGGTGCAACTGGTTGGAGCGGTTGAAGAGAATACATCGTATCTGTAGTCGGTCAGGAACACCACTGTCGTCTCCCGTCCCTGGGAGAAGAGGGACCTAACGTCTGGCAACACGACTACGAATTGTGCGATGAAATAAATCGAATTCCGCCTCACACCTGTTTTCAATGTTCCAATTTTCCGAAACTTTTATAATTTGAATTTATATCTTTAATAAAGAAGTTTTATGTCGAAGTGAAAGTTTGATTAATGTTGACATGATTTATTTCCACAATTATTAATTTGCCATAATTTTGTGGCATAATCAATCGCAATGTTTGGGGTTGGTACAAATAAAAGAAGTTTATTTTAATGAGTTTTCGAAGTAAGTTCCAAAGTTTGATCAAACACCGTTTAAATGATTGTTTCATTAACTACAGAACCTCTAAACTATGATTTTTTATCAACAATGAACTATCCCTATTGGGTTTTTCTGCCTCAGAACTCTTCACATAGATCTCACTAATCCCCCTCAAAGCCTGCTAATCCCAATCATCACATGTCGTGTAGAATGTCTCGAGGCAGAGGTAACCTTGACAACAAGCGGGTATCATCCGAGCTCTTCACTCTGACATACGGATGTATGGTCGCTCAGCTCATGAAGGACTATGACAACCCTGAAGAGGTAACACAGACACAGACATACACAAACAGAGAGACAGACACACACACAGAGACACACACACACACATAGAAATTCAATGCACTTTGCATCATTCCATCTCATGTCATGATGATCATACTTTATTCTTATCAGGTAAATAAGCAGTTGGACAAGATGGGTTACAATATCGGAGTTCGTCTGATTGAGGATTTCTTGGCACACAGCCCAACCACCAAGCGGTGTACACAGCTGGAGGACGCTGCAGACGTCATTGCGAAACAGGGATTCAGGATGTTCCTAGGTTCGTTTTCAATGACAAGTTCCTAGGTTTGTTTTACGATACCAATTACCAAGTGCAGAGGTAAAAACGTGCTGGAGATAGTTAAATAGGTATACAGCGTGAAAACTCGCTTTTTAGTTATTCTTGTAAAATTTCAACTGAATGATATAGACTCGTTCTCCAACCGTCTCTATTCTCAGGAACTGTCCCAGAGATTAGGAATTGGAGTGCGTCCAAGGACGAGTTCTCCATCATCCTGACAGAGAACCCCCTTGCTGAATTCGTGGAGCTACCCCCCTCATGTACAGACTCGCTATGGTGAGAAATCTTACGACACAAAAGATACAGTACCAGATACGTCACATTATCGTGACAGATATATCATGATGCCGCAACCAATAAGAAACTTTCCAACGACCAACTTTTAACAATCATGTTTCCAAATGTCGCAGGTACAGCAACATAATCTGTGGTGTTCTGCGAGGTGCACTGGAAATGATACAAATGGAAGTGAAGTGTTGGTTTATCCAGGATACACTCAGGGGCTCAGATACAACGGAGATAAGGGTCAAGTTTGTCAAGATTCTGGAAGATTCGTTACCAGCGGGTGAAGACTAGGTATTGGTGTTTCATTTATTGTTGTTTTTCGCGAACATTTCGTGGTCACGAAACATTGTGCCTCATGAATTAGATTGCGTTGAAGCCCATTATACGATTTCGCACTGTCCCGAATGGACCAAGACGTACTGGTTACTCAGATAATAGATACTGTAACGATTGGATCAGAATTGATACCCATGAAGAGCACTTACGTAATGTAACCTTCTTATTTTCTTAACATCCCTGGAATCTATATATCCAATCTGACCAATAATTCTGACACAAATTTTCTGTTAGAACAGTTGTTGAATCGAACTCAGGCCACACTTCAAATCAGGAGAAATGAATATAGTGATGTTGGTGTTTTAATTGTGATTTATCTTTCGATTTATGTGGATTTCGATTACTCAGGTATCCGCGCTCCTTTTTACTCAACTCAAAAACGTGTGTCTAATTTCAGCACATCATTTAACTGGCTCTATCATTGGTTACTGAACTCAATAATCATCCCCTAGCCATGTCAACAAGCACTACTGTTTGCACCCCGACTGATGAACTCCTCAAAGCTGCGCGGAAATTCCGATTCCGCAAAGCCAAAACAGTGGGGGCTCTCTTCATGAAGGCTGACCAGGAAACCCTCTCTGTCGGTCTCGAAGACGAAGTATTTGAGGACATCTCCATTGCGGATATAGCAGAGAAACTCCCGACCTCCGAACCCCGATACATCCTGATTAGCTATATCCTGACTCACGGCGACGGCCGGGTCTCTTACCCGCTCTGTTTTATTTTCTACACACCCCCGGCCGCTAGTCGTACTCTCAAAATGTTATACAGCGCATCCAAAACCTGCATTGAGCAGAAAGTGGATGCGACAAAATCGTTTGAGTTGAGAGACAGCGATGATTTGGATGATGATTGGCTCCAAGAGGAGCTTACAAGGGTCTAATGAGGGTCGTCAGTAGGTGAAATGAAGACTGGACAGCTGTAATTATTATATTGAGATCATTTACCCTGTTCCTAGTTATGACGTTATCAATTTGATAGATTTTGTGAACGTGTGCTATTTTGGTGTACTTTATGATTCATTATGATTGCATAGTGTTATTATGATTAAACGTGTGTGAAGTTTAGCAAAGGTTGATAGCTTTCAATGTTTGCTTTCATGGGAGATAACGTTTTTATTTGAAATTCTTAACCCCGAAAACATCACTGATTTTGTATGATGGATTCCGACGGGGAAATGTGATTGGGAAAAGGAGAGGGGGCAAAAATTTGTTTTGGGAAATTTTTCACTCATTTTCGTTTTGAATTTGATAGGTTATCTTCACACAAAATGTTTGTGTCCGTGTTTTATGACGATGTGTCACATGATAATGGTTGTGCTGTGTTATTCTACGTTATTTTCTGTGTTTTTATGATTTTACACGTATACACTGAACTGATCGAGCATTCCTATAGTTGTCACTCTTACGATGCATCATATCAAATGTAGTAACATCTAGTTTCCTTGAAAAGCAGTAATGATATTTTTCTCGATTATTATCAATTAGATTTTGGATAAATACGACCGCTCTTACCCTCAATTTTACAACCACTTGTTTTCACCATAGCATGCTATCGACGAGATCTATCACGCCGGCTAGAAGCGTGCTGGTGGCGTGCTTATCCAGCAAGACCACACCGCGACCACACACACGGGTTCCCCGGTCCATTCCGAGCCATGAGTCACGTATCCGGAGCATGCCCGGTGACTTCCAGGTAGTGGATGGGGAGAAGGGACTGTTTCACAGGGAGATCCCCTTTGGAAACTGGCGAGCAGCGTCCTAGTGAGTGTTCGAAATCTGAGGGTGAAAAGTGACTTTTGCCCCGTGGTTTTCTGGCAGTTTTCCAATTCACGGTCTCTCTTGCAGTGTCAATTTCTTTGAGGTAGTGCCGTATGTGCCGGAGGGTTTTAACGATAAAAGAACGATCAGATCAGAGGTGAGTCAAAATAGCTGCCCTCCGTGAGGCTCGAACTCACGACCTTAAGATTATGAGACTGACGCTCTAACCAACTGAGCCAGGAAGGCACTGGCCACAATGTGATTGGGAATAAACAATTCACTCTTCTTCGGTTTGGTCATGACCGGATTTCTACAAGACGTGATTCCGGAAGCTATGGACAGGAATTTCCATTCGCGATGGAAATCCAAAATCAGATTGATTCTCAATTCGCCTGGCATTGTTGGGATCAGTGATTTTTATGGAACCCGTTTTATTTGCCGTCACAGGAGTACTGCAGTCTAATCTACATAACCAAGCATAAAGCGAAGTAGATTTTGACGAAGGAAATACGCGGTTGTCTTATTCCGAGTTGGAATTTTGCTCGTGTCTGAGTTAGGGCCACATGTCACAAAATATTTCGACGATTGCGTAGCGCGCGAGGTTATTTTATCTAATTCTCCGCGCATTCACGCCATTTCAATGCGCGCGCGCGCGTGGCTGGAGCGCGCTTTCAAATTACATGCCGCGCGCGTATTCGTGATCGATCGGAAGTGCCAGACTTCCCATGATATGCATTTCACTTTCCTCTAGATAACTGGTGAGTCCTATCACATCGGCACGACAGACTATGCAGTGACAAGGATAGCAGAGTGTGGTGGACTGGATTCATATCTTCTCTCAACCCCTGAGAGGGAGATTGACTCTCAGTTTGGGGTGGAACTAAAGAGAACTATTCTACAGGTTTTTGATTGGAATGTGATAAGATGCTTTTAGCCCTCTCAGAAGCGATGTGCCTATCTTTTTAAAGTCCATGAATAGATAATGCATCATCTTCCTCCAGATACTTGAATGTGAAAAGTTGATGGGGGCGCCTGTATCGACAGAGGATTGCCTGAGAGAATCATTGAAACTGGAGGCAATTCTCGGCTTCAAACTTTCGACCACAGATGCGATGATAAGTGATGTGCTGCATGACCAGGGAGTCGAGGAGGATGATAATTTACTGGGGAATTTGTTAGACGATTTCAATGATGAGTATCCATGATGAGAAGGGAAGGATAAGGCTTCAAGTTTATGAAGAAGTTTGATAGATGATGTGGAAGGGCTCGCGTGTACCATATATTGATGGAATAGGAGAGTTTGAGAACAAACTTTGATGTATATATTTTTGTTTTACTTGCCCTGACTCCTGACACGTTCACAGCCCTAGTCGAACACTCCCACAATCTTTTTGAAACAGTAAACACCGTGTATTTGCTACACTCTCATTTCCCGGATAGGGATGTAAAGCAGGATGGGAATTGTAGGACTCCTCCCTTTCCTCTCCAACATACAGAAGAAGGTTCACATCAGCAAATACTCTGGCTCATGTGTAGCAGTGGACACTTCCTGTTGGCTTCATCGCGGTGCATTTTCCTGCGCTTTTGAACTCGCAACAGGTAAAAACTTACTTTTGAGTAAGAATCAATTTCTATTGTAAATTGAGCGTGATGATTTTGGGTCAGGAAACGTCAGAGATTTATTTGTGCTATCATAGTATAGAGGAATATTCTGACACCATAGCGGGTGGGATTGTANAAAAGAACGATCAGATCAGAGGTGAGTCAAAATAGCTGCCCTCCGTGAGGCTCGAACTCACGACCTTAAGATTATGAGACTGACGCTCTAACCAACTGAGCCAGGAAGGCGCTGGCAACATTGTGATTGGGAATAAACAATTCGCTCTTGTTCGGTTTGGTTAGGACCGGATTTCTACAAGACATGATTCCGGAAGCTATGGACAGGAATTTCCATTCGCGATGGGAATCCAAAATCAAATTGATTCTCAATTCGCCTGGCATTGTTGGGATCAGTGATTCTCATGGAACCCGTTTCATTTGCCTTCACAGGCGTACTGCATTCTAATCTACATAACCAAGCATAAAGCGAAGTAGATTTTGACGAAGGAAATACGTGGTTGTCTTATTCCGAGTAGGAATTTTGCTCGTGTCTGAGTTTGGGCCACATGTCACAAAATATTTCGACGGTTGCGTAGCGCGCGAGATCATTTTATCGAATTCTCCGCGCATTCACGCCATGGTCGTATGAAAATATATCAATGACCCCCTACTGACCCCCTACTGACCCCCTACTGACCCC
>CAMPET010000139.1:12351-29911 GCA_946803715.1 Beroe ovata
TTCAATCCGATGATCGGTTCCCGAGTTAATGGCCACCATAACCCCTTATCCACCCAAAACGTGTCAGTTTCAGTGAGCATTTGAGGATAGCTCCCAATCGGATAGACCGTTTGACTTGAAACTTCTACCATAGCTCAAGGACCATTAGAAACTCGAACAACCAATATTTCACGTCAATCCGATGATCGGTTCCCGAGTTAATGGGCCCCTACTCACTCCGATCTCCCCAGTCCCCCCTACTTGTCTCACCTTGGCAATGAGCTGCCCCATGACAGGGCACTGCCTGGCTTGGGCGGAGAACATCGCAGAGCTCGTCTTGGCGGCTATCTGTAGTGTCTCGCTTGACAGAAATGGGCATCGACTCATGGCGAGACCAACAGCGGCTGTCTTCACTAAACTAGCCATACTATAATATGTGGATTGTTAGCAAGTTATTTTTGTTCGAATCGTGAGGGAATTTTCGGAGCAAGAATTCAATTTCGCGTGCGATAATTTTCCGCTTTCAACAAAAGGCGACGGTAGAACATAAGAACTATGAAAATTTAGGTATCAATATCATAGAGTTCAAATACAATCTGAATAAATTACGTTGAATAAAAAGTCGGGTCATGTTTTAAAAGTTCTTGACAGTCCTTATCAACTTATGAGAACGGGGTAAGTATGGTTTATGAAAATAGATCAGAAAATAACGTGACAACCAGATCACGTTACACACTCGCACGTAACCATGGTAAGACGTCATGATTCACGAAGCCGCCACGTGCCGGCGCTGCTGCCTCATTCTGTACAGATCGAATGGCGGCGGCGCGGCGGCAGTGGTGCTCCTCATTTCCTCCTCATCATCCTCAGCGCCGTCAGCGGGAAGAGATCTCTTCCTCGACTTGTCTGACATGTAGTGCTCGACCGGCATGTTGTCTGATGCTGAGAGATGGTGTTTGTTTGTTTGTTTGTTTGTTTGTTTGTTCGTTCGTTCGTTCGTTCGATCATTTGTTTCCTTGTCTGTTCGATGTCAGTAAAAGTTTGTGTTTTTTGAGCAACAATGTTGCTTCAAATCACTAACCAGCCATCTTCTCCAACATGATATCGAATGTTGCTGGACACTTCTCCGCTATAACCTTCATCAGCTTTTCAACGTTAACAAATGGTCCCTGCGAGACATTTCCATTATAATGCAGAACTGATTGTTCGATAAGGAACCGTGACTCGTTGTATCAAATTTCAAGGAAACAGGGAATGCAGATATTTGGCACAGTTTTCCTGAGACCCTGATAGAAATGGGGCATAGGGAGTCAGTGGGACCAAATTGAGATGTTCGGCAAAGCATACCTGTGAACTTAATATAAGGTAGGTGACCTTAATAAGGGGTACCTAAGTCTTGAGCAAGTACCTGGAAGCAGTGTGGGGGAGGCATGTTGGTGAGAGATTCCGCTGCCGCTGCCGGAACCGGATACCCGAAAATACGGCTACACCTCATACCTGCAACAGTGTGTGTGTGTGTGTGTGTGTGTGTGTGTCACATACTTGACGAGGGAAGGGGTGAGAATGGGACCATGTGTGAGAGATCAGGTCGGGCCACACCCCCGCTCTGTTTTGGCTGCTGTTCCAGTTTGTTGTTCTTCGCGTTGTTCAGCAGCGGATTTCTCGACAGACTCGTGTCTTGCTCAACCTATGAGCAAATCACGCGACATTGTTATATGTAATCCTACGGAAGGTAACGCGTCACGGGGAGTCATTTATAATACTCATTACATCCAATTACAACAGCTATCTTTACATTAATTGCAGCCAATTATAACCATATCCCCGTTACAGCTCGTTATTTACACATTTCGTTATTCGTTACTCTTCACTGTTACAGTGTTGCATTCCACGATTAAACGTTGTTACACCTTACTGTTACAATTAACAAGCTTTAGTACTGTAGTAGGTAGGTACCAATTGGTAATCCTATAATTGATATTACGCTGGTAATGGATTGTACCACCTGGTAAGCTGGTATCCGGTAATCGATACCACCTGGTAAGCTGGTAATCGATAGTACCTGGTAATCCATAGCTCGGAGTTCCTGCATTGTACAGGGGAAGAGATCCAGGTACTTGTACCTGTCCACAAGGAGCGATGTTTCCTTCATCTTACACTCCTGCGTGACATTATACACATGAGGATTAGAGTATGCGTTATGGACGTTAAAATGGACACTACTGCGTGATATTATGCAAATGAGGATTAGAGTATACGTTATGGACGTTAAAATGGACACTAATGCGTGACATTATACACAGGATTAGAGTAAGCGTTATCGACGTTAAAATGGACACTAATATGGACATATAGGTAGGTAATCATGTCTTCAGAGGACAGTTGCCTCATGTCTGCGAACAATTCAGGAACGAAGCTAAGTTGGTAGGTAAGAAGGCACACTAGGACGTCGATATTACTTACATTTTCAAAAACCGCTGATCTCCGTTTTTCCACTTTAATCAGTGACGCTAAATCTCCTACATTACTCTCAAAGGACAGGAACTCTGACCAGATGTGCCAGCTAGGAGTCTTCTCGTTAGCCGTGAGAACACGCTCGAATAGCACTCGAGTGTTGTTATCGTCTGTAAGAGTGTAAGGAGGAGGTGAGTGTTTTTAGAGGTGCTTTAGAAACGATTGGAGAATTTTTAGAACTGTTTTAAAAGTTTAAAGAGGTGTTTTTAGAGTTGTGTATTCGTCTCAGAGATCAGAATATTATAGATTTTCGTGGTTCTAGAGTTTGGGATAAAATACAGTCTGGTATCTGAGCATTTTGGTGGTATCCTGAGTGATTTTATTACCATTTTGATGGGACAGGTGATTCAAGTACTTGAGAATGAAAGCTACATCAGTCGGGAACCTCTGATAGATAGAGAGAGGGGGTTACTCACGCACTATCACTCAAAATTCACGCACCATCACGCAAAAATCAGACCAAGATAAAAAATGATTGTGGGTATCGGAAATCAAAGACCACTCACTTTGAGTCCTAGCTCGAATATCTTGAGTGCAATATCACGAGACTGAAAAGAATGTGTTCAATGTTAGTAGCTGTTTCGATGTTAACATGGTGCCGAACATGACATGTTAACTTTTTGATCAGAAAAACTGTTCATCTTATTTAACAACTCACCACTCACCAGCGTCTGCTCACAATGATCCCCAAAACTCACCCCAGAAAACTCACCACATAGGTCGTATTGTATGAGCATTGAGCAAGACAGCACACAAGGTACAAGAAATCCGGCCAAATATTATGTCTTTATGCTTTTATGTGTTCCAAGGCTGTGATCGCCCTTCTGTTTTCGCGCGGCAAGTTTTCCAGATTGAAGCAGTAAATTGGAGACGGGAAGCAGTAAATTGGACACCAGAAGCAGTGAATTGGACACGGGGAGAAGCATTTGATAAATCTATGTTTCGATCGAAATCTAATTCAGATTAGAAACATTTTTCTATCATAATATTACCCCTAACGGTTCCAAATTTAGAGTGAACGATAAAACTCGCAAAGCTTAGTTCAAACGGTGAATTCTGATCTGAGAATAAGCAGGGTCGGCTTGTCAGGATGAACGCTCTCTTGATCCAATATTGGATCTCAACTTACATCACACCTAACGAAACATGATTTCAATCGATTTATGAAGTTTGGATAAATAAACAAAGATCTTACTTTGGATGTGTAGTATTCCATGAGAGCACCAGCTACATAGACCTGGGGTGTGGTAAGACACTGGTAAGACACTGGTAAGACACTGGTAAGACACTGGTAAGACAATGGTAAGACAATGTTTATTCAAAGGTTATTCAAGGATTTGTCACTGATGAATTAATAATAGCAGTTCATTGGTTAGTCAATGGTAGGACGTAGGTAATTGATGCAGGCTCGATTTTTGAAATTTCCAGTTAACTACAGTCCTGTTTATAGATTCCACTCATCCATGATCTATTGGCAATAATTGGCAAAAGTTGACGATAATTACTCACATGGTACCTAGTTATTTACTTACATGGTAATTAATTACTCACATGGTAGTTACTCTTTGGATCCTCGCGGGCTTTCTTGAACACCGCCCTAGCAGCGGGGATTCCCTCGGCCCGACGAGCAAATTTCATGTATTGGATGTACACCTGAATAGAGAGATGTTGCTAGGTTGCTGCAGCTAGGTTATTGTTTCTCTGTTTGTTTGCTTGTCTGGTCAACTGTTCATTATCCAATTTGAAAGAGCCTAATTGAACGGTCATTGACTGCTCCGCCGACGCCCCCTTTTTGCCCCAAAATGCCACTTTTTTGCCCCCTCTCTGCCCCCAAATAGAACGTTTACTTTCACCGAGATTCGCGTCTCACCAGTGTGGGATCAGGCACAGTTTTGAGAAGCTCCGAGTAGATCTTGTGACACTCGTCCGTCTTCATCCTGCTTTCCTCGTAGTCAGCACATGCAAAGTGTAGGAGCAGGTTGTTCTTCAGGAGACCAGATATTGCCTTCTCGTAGAGAGCAGCAACCTCGTCTTTCCACGCTTGAGCTTGCTGTGGAGTTACTCGATTATAAAAACTCAGAGAAGTTGGTCAATGGATTAGAAATGTTTGAAAAAGGTGGTGAGTTATTGATGGATTTGATCGGTTAAATGATTTGATCGCTATAATCAGTGAGTCGATTAGTCAATCAATTACCTACTTAAGTTGACTGAAGATGGAAGTAATTATACCTGGGTGTCACCTTTCTCGTGTACAAGATTCGCACTTCTCTCCAGAAACAGTGCTGCTTCATACCATATGTCGGGGTGGTGACCCCATGTCAAGAGAGCCTGGTAACAGGACAAGATGTTAACATGACGAGATCAAAACAGGACGAGATGTTAACATCATACCTATTGTTAACAGGAGGAGATGTTAACACGATATTGTTAACAGGGGTCCAGATGTTTACACGATACTGTTAACATGATGAGATGTTAACACGATATTGTTAACAGGAGGAGATGTTAACACGATAGTGTTAACAGGAGTCCAGATGCTAACATATTCTGGATCAGCTTACACGGAATTGCTTTCATGATATTGTAAACATAATGCTGATAAGTGGCTCCTATCAACAAGATACCAACTTGTACCCCTTGTATTGGTCATTCATTTACCCTGTTTAACGGCATTGGCTGCTGAGATATAGATACAAACATACCAAATTGTTGACAACATGCTAACAATCTGGTGACACACAACATTCACCTGCTCGTAAGCGTACATGACCCTCTTCTTTATGAGACCCGTATCATCACATCTCATGGGGTTGTTCTTCTCCCAACTGATATACCTGATATAATGAAGTTATGATGAAAATACGGCTCGATGAGCCTATCTGGACAAACCAACGACACACCCAAAATACACCAGCACAACAAATACATCACTTAGTTGGTTCAGCAGTCACCAATTATCAGTCACATAAAAAACTGACATGTTTAACTCACTTTTTCCACATGTCAATCTGTTGTTTCTCCTCCGCACTATTGATGGGGGGCGTGGCCGGCGCGCCCCTCACTAACCCCCGTGTTGTGGCCTCGTAGTCCTTAGCGACGCGCCGCGCATTCTGATAGTCCTTACTACGCTCCTCAAGCAGCTTCTTAGCTATGATCTCATTCACATTCTGGAATGGATAGTCAGATTAGTCATTGTTATCATGTCGGGTTAATAATAATTATCATGAATTATCTCTAGATAATTCATTACATTATGGCGGATCTATAGACTTATTCATAGACATCTGTATAGTGAAAAGCATATTTATCACTAACTACAGTAAGGATAAAAGTCACGTGATAGATAGCTCATCAGGGAAACGAGATAGAGCCAAAATTCGTCCAGTAATCGATTCAGCGTCAAAAAATAGGTAGGAAACGGTGGTTTTTGCATTAAAATCAAGCGAAAAATTTTTCCGGTTTTGGTGTGTCCCATTGATTTTCGTGTTTTTGCAATGTTTGCTTCCCACAGGTTTGAAATCGTGTTTTGGGCGTGGTTTTACGGCAAGTGTGAACTCTTCATAATGGCAACGAAGATTGTTCCTTGTAGTGTGAGGCTAGGAGAGATGATTTGGTGAAAAATAAGCAGCACAAGTGCCAGTAAAGTCTTCATTAGAGACCCTCAAAATCGGAGTATAAAAGTGTGGAATCATTCACTTCACTTTTTACTGATGCTTGGACCAGAAATCCGAAGAATTCTTTTTCTCACTTTACTGACTACTAAAGAGTGTTTCTAGCCTATTTTTTGACGTAGAATCCGAATATGGAAGAATTATTGAGCTAGCTCGATGGGGAATCGGTCAAAATTCCAATTCCATTACATTTTTTATCGATACTCCGATCAGAAGTTCGATGAAATTTTTTCGTCGCACATGCAAGCAAAGACCATGAATTCCCATGTGTTTTTGGACGCTGAATCGATTCCCGATCGAATTTCGGCCCTATCTTGCTTCCCTGAGGAGCTGTATATCATGAGACTCATACCTTTATGTCTGAGAAGAAATGAGAATTTTCCCCAATTTCCCAATCAGCTAGCTCTCTAATTCTTCCAGATTCGAATTCTACGTCAAAAAATAGGCCAGAAACACTATTTTTCAGTATGTCACGTGCAGAACTGATTTTGGCCTATTTGTGTGTCCCATTGATTTTCGCGTTTTTGTACTGTTTGCTTCCCAAGGGAGAGAAATCGTCATTTGGGCGTGGTTTCACGGCGAGTATGAACTAAACATGATCGTAACGAGGATTGATATTTGTAGTGTGAGAGTAGGAGAGATGATTTGGTGGAAAATTCGTGTCGTAAGTGCCGGTAAAGACTTCATTAGAGACCTTCGAAAATGAAGTAAAAAAGTGTGGAGTCACTCACTTCATTTTCTATCGATACTCCGATCAGAAATTCGAAGAAATTTTTTCGTCGCACATGCAAGCAAAGACCATGAATTCCCATGTATTTTTGGACGCTGAATCGATTCCCGATCGAATTTTGGCCCTATCTTGCTTCCCTGAGGAGCTGTATATCATGCGACTCATACCTTTATGTCTGAGAAGAAATAAGAATTTTCCCCAATTTCCCAATCAGCTAGCTCTCTAATTCTTCCAGATCCGAATTCTACGTCAAAAAATAGGCCAGAAACACTATTTTTCAGTATGTCACGTGCAGAACTGATTTTGGCCTATTTGTGTGTCCCATTGATTATCGCGTTTTTGTACTGTTTGCTTCCCAGGGGAGAGAAATCGTCATTTGGGCGTGGTTTTACGGCAAGTGTGAACTCTTCATAATCGCAAGGAGGGTTGTTCCATGTAGTGTGAGAGCAGGAGAGATGATTTGTTGTATACAAGTGTGGGATCATTCACTTCACTATTATTTCAGATCACATTATACTGTAGGTCTAGCATTTGACCAGAACACTTATGATAGGCGTAAACGTACCAATGACCATCTAAAGGTCTAAGCAAGGTTTGTCATCGTCGTCAAAACGTCTGGTATGCAAGTTTCCCGCGCGTCTGGTCACCTGTTCGAAAGTGCTGTAGTCACGCCACAATTGCTCGACGTTACTGAGCGGCATCATGACGGCGCGCTGGTACACTCTCCGGATAGCCATGATCTTCTGGTTTTCTGCGTATGAGCCGGCCGCCTCCCCATCCTGTTATTATAGCGTAGCGTGAGGTATACATGCACGAGTGATAGATACTGCAAGGGTGGAATGGAAAGCGTTATGAACGTGATGTCAGAGTGAAAAATACGCATGGAAAACTAACAAACCTTGATAAAGTCGACGTAGTCTGACCATATATTGCCGGATGCCACGTCAATGCCCACCTTGTCCAGGGCAAACTCATATGCCTTCATCATTTTTTCTCTGGAGTTAGGAAAAAATGATTATGACATTAAATGATACAGTAACTCAGTAAGGTGTGAAAGTACATTAAATCATCTCATAAAAGTTGCCCCGGAATAAATTGATCTCCTACACTTCTTATTCAAGTCGGTTACTACAAACCGAAAATTGGGTAGAGATTTCTTAGTTTCCTTCACATAAGTCAGGTAAAATTTCCAGAGATCGAGATTCAATACCCTCAGCAAGCATTTCTGGAAAAGTGCTTCAACTCTCTCAAAGTTCTTAGACTTTAGCTCCTGAATGATGAATCAAGATTTGCGTTATATGATTCGTCATGAATGAACTGATCAAATTTCTCTCCCTCTTTCAGAATAAGGCGTCAACTTGGTGCCATAGATCCTTACCTCCTCAATGTACAACTTCCAGAATCGACCACAGGTCGGGTACGTATCTATCAGACGTTCGTACGTCTTCCGAGAGAGATCAATATGTTTTTCCTGCAATGGAAATGTATAGCGGGGGTTACTATTCATTGATTGTTGAAGTGAAGATTGGGGAGTAAAGATGAATAAGGAAGAGGCTGGGAATAGAAGATGAGCATGAATATTGTCTTATCACCATATTTCTTCAAGACACATCTCACAAGCACTGGGTAATGATGAGACACATTATGATCAATGCTCTAAGTACTATCCTTATGCATTTGATGGAGGAAATATTTGCTGCAGTTCAAATTTCAGTTCAACCAAAATTGCAGTTCAACCAAAATGTTTCACCTATAAGGCGAAACACGTCCTGTTAATCTGTGTATTTACTGCTTCACCACACAACGCTCTGTGTCCATGAATATAGCCTTTCCTTATATTTCGAAATCATCACAAATCTCAGTGTCTTGCCTGAATGGCAATCAATTATGCTTTATATTATACCTGAGCATCCTTGATCAAAACATTCCAACATTCCATATCATAGGGATGAGCTTTGAGTTTTGCTTCTGCTTTCTGGAGTTTGTCTCCTTTATCAAGCATCATCTCAGGCAGATGGTCTGTTTTCATGGCATCAATAAACTTTGGGTCAGCCATCCTAACTTGAAATTGATTACTTTTATTCCTGCTACAGGCGACTGTTGGAATTGATTCAATATAAGACAGCTGCTATGTGTATTTTTGTGCAACCTGTAATAACCCAGACCTCATTGAAATTAGAACTAGTTACACTAATCAATATTATGATACATGATAAGCATATATGCTATAATCATAGAGTGAATGAAACAAAGTTCAGAAAACAATTTATAGAATATATCACAATATTATGGGTGGAACCCCCAGCCACAGTAATTTTCGGATGTTATCTGGTTATCACTTAATATGACTAATTCTGTTAAATATATATAGCGCTACACAATGGTCGGTGGCATTGCACAGCATGGTAATGAATTTCAAATATATGCGCGTGTGATCCAAAAATCAATTGCACAAGCTCGATTTGATTTTTACAAGGTCCCTTATTGAATTTAGAAAATAATGTGAAACTGCTTTAGCGCTGCTCGTGACCCAAATAATCCGAGCGCGCTGCGCGGCTTCTTGTTCATGGTTACACGACGCAACATTTTTCAACGACATATTTTGTCAATTGATGATTGACCCTGTCGAGTGTCGAGAATTTCGATTTGCGCGCGCGCGGCGCAAAGCTTATTCGCATCAGCGGTCTAGCATCGCTAAACAACTACAAACTTAATGTCATCTGTCCGCCGCTCCTTAAGCGCGGCGCCGCGGGCACGGCGCGCGCGTTTCCATCGATCATGGAGGCGCTCTTTCATCGATTGTGAGAACTTATTTTTATCGATCGCGCCGAGCCGCGCAAGGAACAGTGGACTCTGAGCTCTAGCTCTGGACAGATGCCATCCGGCTATTAACGCCGCGCCATCGAATCTCAGTTCACAAATCAATTGAGTGGAACAAGTTACAAGGGGCGCGCAAAGCGTATGCACAATGCACATGCACGCCGCGCAGTTACGCAGTATTTCACGATTGCGATTCAACAAGCAAAATCATATAATTATGACCTGTTAGATTTAATTTGTAAAATTTTTCAAATTTGACAACAAAATTTTCATATAAGGGGCAGGCAGACATCATGCACACTCAATACTTGCTCAGCATTGTCGGCCTGTTAAGATTTTATAAGTTAAATTTGACTATTTTAGCATTTAAAGCTTCCAACTTTCCAAGCTTCTTGGGTAGGATAGCAGTATTCAGGTGAACATAAGGAGTTGGGAATTAAAGTGATCTTGGCACAAATTTGACATCACACAAGTTCAGATCCTAATCAAAACCATATTTTACCTGACTACCGTCCCTAACGGTTGTCCCTGATTCAATATAAACACATTATTATCATTTTGTGTCATTGAAAGGGCATTCAATTCTATGATCCTTCTAACTGATTCTAATCTTCCCAATCTTTGAGACTATATGCTTACACTCAATCAATAAATCATATCAGTTATAAGGATGAGGTCAGCCCTGTCTCTGGCCAACCAAACTGGTGTCCTTCTTGATAGCAGGGAAATGCTTCTGAGAAAAGTGTCGATGAAGGTATAAAGAGGTCAGAAAACAACCAGCTTATCCTTTGAGGAGCAGTTATTTGTCTAGGCCATAAACATACCTGATTTGAATTCTTTTTGGTGTTGTACACCTTTTCTGCCTTCAAGTAACGCTGGAATTCTCTATCCATTGCATTCACATAGTCAGAACCTACTCCAAATCGTTCAATGAGAGAATCCAAGCATTTCTGTAAAATCAGAGATAATGATAGCCATAGCTGGCATAGGACCAAGTAATTGTTTATTGTTCTTATGCCAAAGATAATAGATTGAAATCTAGAAGGCTCATATTATTTTGCATATTTGATGTTGTCAACTTAAAATTGAACCTTGTTGGAATCTCTTTGATCTTCTGTGACTTCCCTCATATCCTTTCTTATTTTATGAATCATGAAGTGGGCAACCATAGTTTGTTGATCCAAATCCCTGTAGGATTTCTTAGGATTGTCTCAAGCACTGTCTATTAAGTTCCTATATGGAACTCGATGTCTCTAAAGAATATTTCTTCCTTTTTTGAAATATATATATCCCTTCATGAAGTATGTGGAATCTTTTCTGGAAACATCTTACTTTGCATAGTTTTCAACCAAATTCATTATTTTTTGCCAGTCTGTTGATGGTTTGCCTTTAGCTATTTTCAGCGCCATATCAAAACTTGCTCTGGTAACTGAAAATGGTAATTGGTTAAAATCTTAAGATGCATTGGGTTATCTGAAGTGTTCCTGAAGGTGAAAGATCATGGTACATTAACTTTTCTTGGACCAGAGCTATTCTTTGAATATATTGATGATATTGTTAACTATACAAGAGGCCACCCTACTTACTCATAGAATTTTTTGAAGCAACGCTATTTTCACTCAAAACACTGCATCTTGATTCTGTAATTGTTATGTACTTATTCAAATAGTTTAATCTTGGGAATATGAATGGAAATAGGTACAGAATATCAGCAAAATACTTGCTGGGTTGAAATGAAATGGGTAGTATAGAATCATAAGCAGCAACTAAGTAAAGAAAGCGAATTAATGTACCTATTGATGTTACTCAGTTCAGTGCCCTAATAGGTCAATATTTTGTGCCTTTGGTAAGCCATGGATGTAGATTACAGTGCAGTGGTCGTGATGTAGACAATTTATGGTGTTAAAAGCCTCTATCATATAACAATGTAATCTTAACATGACAATTTAATCTATTATTATAACAGTTATCCTATGGTAGATAAGAGAAAAGCTTACATAATATTTCTCAATTAACAGTAGTTTCATTCATTTGATATTAGGTAAAATTGGTGAAGCTTATAACCAACTCACGTGGTGGACGCCTGGAACCAAGCCTGTGGGGTTTCTTCTTGGGAAAAACTGTTTTCTGAAAATGTGTGATATCATTCAGCACTGTCTTTCATTGAGAAATCTTGGTAGATGTGGTAAATATCTTATAGACTTTGTATTGTATGTACCTACCTTTTCACTACATACTTTAATGATGCTGGACCCATAGCTTCTGGTTGTAGTGGAACTATTCCTTGAAACTGAATGATCTGAAATCGCCAAAGTAAACACCAGCTATATTCAGTAATCACATAATCATGGAATACCTTGATTGTACATGAAGTAAAAAGATACATGAAGCAAAAAGATAATTCCGTTGAGTACCTGTAGTATACTTGAGAACAGAGTTAGTTCTGATTTTTGGTAAACCTTGGGCTGAACGAAGGTCGTCATCAAGGTCAACACTCTTATCTTTTTCTCTGCTATCACCTGAAACGAAATATTATTGTCATTCAATGTTTTAATGTCAAGGGAAGACGTCATGTTACCATATAGGAATTAGGAGATAACATACTGCATGTAGTTTCAACCGGAACAGATGGAAGATAAATGGGTGCTCCAATGCCAATAGAAAGAGGCTTATTTGCCTTCTGAGGTCTATTTTTTAGGTAGGACTTGCGACTTGAGGATGAACTGGAAGATGAACTTGAGCTTGACGATGAACTGGAGGAAGGTCTACTAACTGATGAAGGTAAACTTCCATATTTTCTGCATGTTAGCTGCGAAGATTTCACAGTTTGTCCACTTGATCTAGTATCAGTGTCTTCATTTGCATCTGAAGATGATACCTACTGTAATTAAAGGTTATAAAGTAGGTACCTACTGTTCTTGATACCTGCTTCAAATCGATAAATTATATTAGACAATGCACTGAATAGGTACCTCTTGAATCTCCAAGTATGTCAACTGGTTTCTTGTCATCACCAGACTTTTTCAAACTTAAATCAGGCATATTTAATCCTCCCATACTCAACTTCTTGTTCGTCTTCTTGGAGTCATCACAACTGGACGAAGAAGAAGAAGAAGAAGGAGAAGATAACTTTGCAGACATTGACTTGATACCAGCATGAGTTTTTCCATCAACAACTGGCTTGCCTAAATCAAGCATTGGTTTGTCAACATGTTTCTTGTCATCATCTGACTTTTTCAGGCTAAGATCAGGCAACTGCAATCTTCCCAAATCTGGCTTCTTCTTCCTCTTTGAGTCATCACTATCAGAGCTGGAAGATGAAGAATGCAAAGATTCAAATTCACTCTCGTCATATTCATCTCTTGAAAGTTCTTTTGGAAGACTTATCTCATCCAATGTATTTTCAGTAAATTTATCTTCATTCGATGACTTGTTTAAGCTGAGATCAGGCATTTGCAATCCACCCAAATCCAATTTCTTCTTATTCTTCTTAGAGTCATCACTACCAGAGCTGAAAGAAGATAACTTCCCTGATTCAGACTTGACATCTAAACCAGCTTTAACATGAGCATCTGGTTTGTCTAGATCAAGCTTTGGTTTGTCAACTGATTTCTTGTCATCATCTGACTTGTTCAAGCTGAAGTCGGGCATATACAATCCTCCGAAACCCGATTTCTTCTTTTTCTTCTTGGAGTCATCACTACCAGAGCTTGAAGCAGATGACTTTTCTGCTTTAGACTTCACTTCCAAACCAGATTCAACATCAACATCTGGTTTGTCTAAATCAAGCTCTGGTTTGTGAACAGATTTCTTTTCATCATCTGACTTGTGCAAGCTAAGATCAGGCATAAGTAATCCTCCCAAACCTAGTTTCTTTTTCTTCCTCTTCTTTTTGGAGTCCTCACTACTAGAGCTTGAAGAAGATGACTCTCCTGATTTAAACTCGGCATCCAAGCCAGCTTTAACATCAACATCTGGTTTGTCTAAATCTACTTCTAGCTTTGGTTTGTCTAGATTAAGCTTTGATTTGTCAACATGTTTCCTGTCATCATCTGACTTGTTCAAGCTGAAGTCGGGCATATGCAATCCTCCCAAACCCAACTTCTTCTTCTTCTTCTTGGAGTCATCACTACCAGAGCTGGAAGAAGAAGACTTTCCTGATTTAGACTTGGCATCCGAACCAGTTTTAACATCAACATCTGGTTTGTCTAATTTTGTCTCTGGCTTGTCAACTGATTTCTTGTCATCATCTGACTTGTTCAAGCTAAGTTCAGACATTTGCAATACTCCAGAACCCAATTTCTTATTTTTCATGGAGTTATCACTACCAGAGCTGAAAGAGTGCACGGATTCAAAGTCACTCACGTCATGTTCATCTCTGGGTATGTCTTTTGGTGGACTTATCTCATCTACTGGATTTTCAATAAGAGTCTCTTTATCCAATGTCTTGTCCAAGAGAAGATCAGGCATATGCATTCCTCTCGAATTCGATTTGATCTTTTTCTTTTTGGATTCATTACTACTAGAATTAGAAGAAGACGAATATCCTGATTTAGACTTGACATCCAAACCAGCTTTAACTTCAACATCTGGTTTGTCTAAATCAAGGTCTTGTTTGTCCACATGTTTCTTGTCATCATCTGACTTGTGCAAGCTAAGATCAGGCATAAGTAATCCTCCCAAACCTGGTTTCTTTTTCTTCCTCTTCTTGTTGGAGTCATCGCTACCAGAGCTTGAAGAAGATGACTTTCCTGATTTAGACTCGGCATCCAAGCCAGCTTCAACATTAACATCTGATTTGTCACTACCAGAGCCGGAGTCATCACTACTAGAGCTGGAAGATGAAGAATGTTCGGATTCAAAGTCACTTTCGTCATATTTATCTCTAGGAATTTCTTTTTGTGGACTTATCTTATATAATGGATTTTCTATAAGTTTCTCTTTTTCCAAAGTCTTGTCCAAAAGGACATCGGACTTATGTAATCCTACCAAATTCAATTCGATCTTATTCTTCTTCTTCATGGAGTCGTCACTACCAGAGCTGGAAGAAGAAAACTTTCCTGATTTCGACTTGGCATCCACAACAGCTTTAACATCAACATCTGGTTTGTCTAGATCAAGCTTAGGTTTGTCAACTGATTTCGCATCATCATCTGACTTGTTCAAGCTGAAGTCAGGCATATGCAAACCACCCAAACCCGATTTCTTCTTCTTCTTCTTCTCCTTGGAGTTATCGCTACCAGAGCTGGAAGAAGAAGACTTTCTTGATCTAGACTTGGCATCCGAACCAGCTTTTACACCAACATCTGGCTTGTCTAGATCAACTTGTGGTTTGTCAACTGATTTCTTGTCATCATCTGACTTGTTTAAGCTGAAGTCTGGCTTATGCAATCCTCCCAAACCTGATCTCTTCTTTTTCTTCTTCTTCTTGGAGTCATCGCTACCAGAGCTGGAAGAAGATGACTGCCCTGATTTAGACTTGGCATTCAAACCAGCTTTAACATCAACATCTGATTTGTCTAGATCAAGCTTTGGTTTGTCTAAATCAACCTGTGGTTTGTCGACTGATTTCTTGTCATCATCTGACTTGTTCAAGCTGAAGTCGGGCATATGCAATCCTCCCAAACCCGATTTCTTCTTCTTCTTCTTCTTGGAGTCATCGCTACCAGAGCTGGAAGAAGAAGACTGTCCTGATTTAGACTTGGCATTCAAACCAGCTTTAACATCAACATCTGGTTTGTCTATATCAAGCTTTGGTTTGTCTAAATCAAGCTTTGGTTTGTCGACTGATTTCTTGTCATCATCTGACTTGTTCAAGCTGAAGTCGGGCATATGCAATCCTCCCAAACCCGATTTCTTCTTCTTCTTCTTCTTGGAGTCATCGCTACCAGAGCTGGAAGAAGATGACTGTCCTGATTTAGACTTGGCATTCAAACCAGCTTTAACATCAACATCTGGTTTGTCTATATCAAGCTTTGGTTTGTCTAAATCAAGCTTTGGTTTGTCGACTGATTTCTTGTCATCATCTGACTTGTTCAAGCTGAAGTCGGGCATATGCAATCCTCCCAAACCCGATTTCTTCTTCTTCTTCTTCTTGGAGTCATCGCTACCAGAGCTGGAAGAAGATGACTGTCCTGATTTAGACTTGGCATTCAAACCAGCTTTAACATCAACATCTGGTTTGTCTATATCAAGCTTTGGTTTGTCTAAATCAAGCTTTGGTTTGTCGACTGATTTCTTGTCATCATCTGACTTGTTCAAGCTGAAGTCGGGCATATGCAATCCTCCCAAACCCGATTTCTTCTTCTTCTTCTTCTTGGAGTCATCGCTACCAGAGCTGGAAGAAGATGACTGTCCTGATTTAGACTTGGCATTCAAACCAGCTTTAACATCAACATCTGGTTTGTCTATATCAAGCTTTGGTTTGTCTAAATCAAGCTTTGGTTTGTCGACTGATTTCTTGTCATCATCTGACTTGTTCAAGCTGAAGTCGGGCATATGCAATCCTCCCAAACCCGATTTCTTCTTCTTCTTCTTCTTGGAGTCATCGCTACCAGAGCTGGAAGAAGATGACTGTCGTGATTTAGACTGGGCATTCAAACCAGCTTTAACATCAACATCTGGTTTGTCTAAATCAACCTGTGGTTTTGCAACTGATTTCTTGTCATCATCTGACTTGTTCAAGCTTAAGTCGGGCATATGCGATTCTCCCAAACCCGATTTCTTCTTCTTCTTCTTCTTGTTGGAGTCATCGCTACCAGAGCTGGAAGAAGATGACTGTCCTGATTTAGACTTGGCATTCAAACCAGCTTTAACATCAACATCTGGTTTGTCTATATCAAGCTTTGGTTTGTCTAAATCAAGCTTTGGTTTGTCGACTGATTTCTTGTCATCATCTGACTTGTTCAAGCTGAAGTCGGGCATATGCAATCCTCCCAAACCCGATTTCTTCTTCTTCTTCTTCTTCTTGGAGTCATCGCTACCAGAGCTGGAAGAAGATGACTGTCCTGATTTAGACTTGGCATTCAAACCAGCTTTAACATCAACATCTGGTTTGTCTAGATCAAGCTTTGGTTTGTCTAAATCAAGCTTTGGTTTGTCGACTGATTTCTTGTCATCATCTGACTTGTTCAAGCTGAAGTCGGGCATATGCAATCCTCCCAAACCCGATTTCTTCTTCTTCTTCTTCTTGGAGTCATCGCTACCAGAGCTTGAAGAAGATGACTGTCCTGATTTAGACTTGGCATTCAAACCAGCTTTAACATCAACATCTGGTTTGTCTATATCAAGCTGTGGTTTGTCAACTGATTTCTTGTCATCATCTGACTTGCTCAAGTTGAAGTCGGGCATATGCAATCCTCCCAAACTCGATTTCTTCTTCTTCTTCTTCTTCTTCTTGGAGTGATCGCTACCAGAGCTGGAAGAAGAAGTCTTTCCTGATTTAGACTTGTCATCCGAACCATCTTTAACATCAACATCTGGTTTGTCTAGATCAAGCTTTGGTTTGTCCAAATAAAGCTTTGGTTTGTCGACTGATTTCTTGTCATCATCTGACTTGTTCAAGCTGAAGTCGAGCATATGCAATCCTCCCAAACCCGATTTCTTCTTCTTCTTCTTCTTCTTCTTGGAGTCATCGCTACCAGAGCTAGAAGAAGATGACTGTCCTGATTTAGACTTGGCATTCAAACCAGCTTTAACATCAACATCTGGTTTGTCTATATCAAGCTTTGGGTTGTCTAAATCAAGCTTTGGTTTGTCGACTGATTCCTTGTCATCATCTGACTTGTTCAAGCTGAAGTCGGGCATATGCAATCCTCCCAAACCCGATTTCTTCTTCTTCTTCTTC
>CAMPET010000139.1:49214-66559 GCA_946803715.1 Beroe ovata
GGGGAGTGGGGGAGTGAGGTGGAGATGGATCTGTGGTCTGATCTCAGTATATTGCACTCACCTCTTCTCAAACTGCGCCAATCTATCGGGCGACTGCGCCCCCATCGGCCTGCTCAGGTCTCTGAACGTGGCCGGATCAGACAAGTCGAGCTCCTCACTCTCATAGTCAGCCAGCACCCACGGAAAGACAGGATACTGCATGAAGTCCTTGTAACTCCTCCCAGCCAGCGTGTTGATGTACATGAGATACTGGAAATTGCTTATCTCCCCAACCTCCCATCGGTGTGTCACGTTAGACTGACGGAAATTACTGAAGAGTGACGTCACGTCACCGCGTGTGTGACGCCGCGCACTACTCAGCATATCCGATGCGAAGTCCGATTTCTGCGTTAAACTCGGCGTGAGGTACCGGAGTTTGTGGTACGCTTTGTTACGGTGGATGCACGAGAATACCAGGAAGTAACTCTGACCACCGTTACAGAACACCTCCATCCCGTTTTCGACAAGGGAGTACCGACGTTTTACGATCTCGGTGATGTGTTTGTAGTCGAGTGTGTGCGCGGCTTTGTTGCTCAACACTATACTCCCGCTTTCCACTAACACATCTTTGAATCTCTCCGACCATTCTTCTGGCATGAGCATCTGAACGTCCATTATCTCCCCCTGTTTAGTCGTCGTATACCCGTCTATAATATAACTACTCTTCTTACCCAAGTATAATATCGATGCTATCGTATTCAACCCCTCAACGCGTATACACGGGTAGACCGTCACTTTGCTCTCGCCCTCAACCAGGAAATCCTGCATGAGACGGTTATCCGCATCGAGAGTCCGAGCGGATATGAGCTGAGACATCTTGGCGCCACCCCCGATTGTGGTAAGCGAGCTGACTCGATCTCGCGTACCGTAGAAATGGTAGTATTCCTTGCTGTACACGCTACTCGGCTGTTTGAACTTGGAGTCTTTGTAATCGGAGGGAGATTTGGGTTTGAATACCTCGTAGAATCCCGAGTTTATCTTCATCCGTTTCCGGGTCCGGTGTGGGCCCTCAACAGGGTCCAACTGCCACCGATCTAGATGTGAGGGGTCACTTGGGCCCCACAGCCCACGTTCATTAGTCAACTCCAACTGCATGTCCGCCCATAACCTATACACACGGTGAAACTGAAGTTGTGTCGCGTGGACTGCTTCCTTCAGACAATCCGACACGAACACCATGACCTGATTGCTGGCGGAGTAGTTGATCTCAAATCCCATGTTCATTGCTTGAATCACGGATAGCGTGAGTTGTGTTTCCTGACGTCGTGCAGTAAGCAGACCCGTGAATCTGCGTGAGCTGCGTTGCTGCGCAAGCATCCTATCGCCGTCTTCCTGTTGGAGCTTTATCTGAGAGAAGAGTTTGGGAGCTATCTCTTTCTGTATGACGTAAGAGGGGTCGCTTCCCCCGGCAAAGAGATAGGATAGTCCTGATTTGCCGCTCTTGTTAACCGAACCTGCAGATTGGATAGTCATGTCAAGGCGATGACATAATTGAAATTCAGGAAGATAGAATGCAACATTTCATGATCATATGATGAGATCAGTGAATCTAAAGATTACTGAATAGAACAGATTGCAATGCACTCACCTAACGGTATCTCGGATTCCGGCTCAATGTACACCACCAGATCAGGTCTAATCTCCCCCATGAACCTCAGTAGGGACTCTGCCGCCTCCTGCAGCACCCTCCCCCAATCCCCCGCGGACCCCTCAAACCCTCGCAACAAATACGATGCACAAATCACAAACTCGTAATCAACCATGGCCGGGGTGAAAATCGTCCTCAAATTCTCGGTCAGATAGTGGACCACTTTCAGGACAACCCTCTGCTGCTCGACTGTGTCTGTGGAAAGGGATAGGAAGTACAGAATAGCCCGATGGAGTGAAGCTGTGATCTGGCTCTCAGCATCCTTGCTAATCCATTCCCGGAGTTTGGAAAAACAGTTGACAATCGAGGCGGAATTCCCTAAACTCCCTTGCCAGAGTTTTTGGAGAATGTACTTTGAGAAGAAGATGGCGGCTTTGTTGAAGTTTTTGCTCGACACACCGTCAGGTGCGCCAGTTTGGATCTTTTGTAGGACTTGGTAAAGGACAACCCGTTGATACGTTGGTAAAGTTTCACCGAAATCAATGTTGCACGGTTCCAAGATAATGTCAAGAACATCGAAATTCTGGTTGTACAGTTCGGTAAGGATGATCCGCTCGATGAGATCAATAACGGATTGTCGTTTGAGAAGAAGTTCCTTGGTTGGTTCTAGATACGGTGCCCAGAGCAGTGAGACTATGAGTTCGATTAGAGTGATGTAGACGGTTTGAGCGAGCGGTTCCCGGGTGTAAAGATCGGTGAGGTAGCGGAGAACGGAGTCGAAACCGGAGTCGTCAATGTCGTCCCGGAGGAGGGCGAGGGTCACAACGAGAGGGTCTTTGTTGAGAACACCGCCTGTGGGGAGAGGGTGGGTCAGCAGAGAGGGGTGAGGGGAGATGGGGGTCAGGAGAGAGGGGGAGAGTGTGGGTCAGCAGAGAGATGGGTGAGGGGATGATTGGGAGTGAGGATAATTTGGAGTGAGGAGAGGTGGGAGTGAGGAGCAGAGAGGGGTTTGAGGAGAGGTCGGGAGGAGAGGGAGGAGAGGGAGGGAGGAGAGGTTGGGGTGAAGACTGAACAGCGGAATTGAGGAATTTGCCGGGGTAAAGAGAGGTGGGTTTTGAAGAGTGCACGTAGGGTGTGGTCAGTGAGGGCGAGAATCAATTTGTCAAACTCACATTTGTTAGCGAATGTTTTCTCCAAGTTAAGTTCACTGTTCAGTGAGGATGGAGGGTGATCAAGATGGAGCATGAGGGAGAGAAGCCATGTGTACAGCTTGATAGAGTACGTGGAAAACTGAAATTATGAAGGAGTAGTTCTGTGACCGGTCATCGCTCTTTATCAAAGCATTTAATGTGCGTTTTTGAACCACCTGGACGCATATTATGGGGGATTTAAAGACTGCACATTAAATTACTTATGAAGGAGCATTACCAGTCACAACTTATTTACGCGCGATGGTACCATACAATGGTCAAAATTGAGTTGATCAGCATTTGATCCCGGACAGCGCAAACCTCTGGTAGCCGGGTATGTCCCTTGAGAATATGAAGGAGTAGCGGGAATCCCTGGAGCTGACAAGAGTCTGCGAATTCCTGGCGTTGTGCCAGATTTATAGCACTCATCCACCCACCATGATTGCTCTTCTGACTGAATCTGGGACAGAGACAGAAATTAACCATCTCTGATTCTCTGAGCATCATTATAAATGTGAAATTAAGAAATGATGACCATCCAATTTCCGAAAGCATATGCACCATATAACTGTTAGCTAGGAACTTTCCTGAATTTGAGAGTATTTACGAATATAATGAGATGGTTGATGTCGTTCGAATAAAAACTAGTTAAGTTCGAATTTGAATAATATGAAATTGCCCGCTTCGCATAATTCTGTGAGTGGCATATACACATATCGCAGTATCGCAGTTGCTTGGAAATTTGAGTAATATAAGCTTCACGGAGCGATTGCCATTAATATTATGTGAAAGCTTCAACTTTATTAAAACTTAAGATCTCAAAGTTGCTCATACTTACAATTTTAAATTTAATAGGTAGGCGGTAGCGATAATATATAAGGCGAGACTACATTATTTGGTTGATTAAATTTTAGTGCACTTTCACCGCACTTTGAGTCAACAATATGATCTCAAATTTTAATCCGGAGTTTAGAAGACGTATTTCTCGCAGAATACCAGAATGTAAGTATCACGAAATTCACAATTGGTGATCAATATATTATTGATATTGGTGACATATCGGTGACGTTTTCACATTCAACATTTTGACATATCGCACCTGGCAAAACCGTTGTTTGACGGCGACATAACAATCGTAGTAAGCCGAAGTGCCATGGTGAATGTTATGTGGTGAAGTCCAGGTCGAAGAAAGAGGAGCAGCCAATCAAACCCCAGAGTTTCTTCTATCTGGCGTCTGATCCTAGAGACAGGGATCATTTGTGATATATTGTCATTGTCTTTGGTTTGATTAAAAGTTCGGGTACTTTATCTATCTATAGCGACTGTGCAATCTTGGGTTATATATCTGAACCTAGAATATCACCTAGACAATAAACTAATAACTGACTTCTCTCCTTAATAAAGATTGCTTCTTTGAAAGAATCTTTGTGATATAATACATACAACAACAGCTCTCTGCTTGACTGGAGTAAGAATAACATGGCTGCAATGCAGCAAGGGCGGTCTGTTACTACGATGACCCAGTAGAGGATCTACGAACAACCTCAAGCAACTCAAGTAAGTATAATCAGAGATTATCATTACTTCACGATCACACTCACTGAGATTCGTTATTCATTTCCCCACTTTGCACCAAAACACACAGCAGCTCTAGTAACATATTGCGTATTCTTATAACATGCGTCATATCCTGAAAATATTTACTTGTGTTTGAACAGGGAGAAAATATGGTCGAATATGTTTGCCTTCCACTATCTCAATTACCTCCAGTTATTCTCAATCCACCTTTCTCTCACGCTCCAATGATCAAAACTTTGAAGTTTTTCTAAAACATATCCTTGTGTTTTCACCTGTAACCGATGCTCATTCTCAAGACTGGTGGGTAGCGAGTAGACAAGATAACTCCCGAATGTTAACAGGACGGCTGGTGACGCTGTACTGATTACAGCAGATATCACCTCCAGGGCTGATTGTACAAGGGACAGAGGGACAGTGCTATCATATACGAGCTCCAGGAGTCGGTCAGTTACTCCCATCCGTTCAATCTCATCCAGATTACTTTCGCTACAACGGGGGGTTAGAGTAATCTAGAGGTTGGTATAATATCTGTGGAATGGGATAATTATTGTAGATTATAAATTCATAAACAGGGGAGGGACTTGAGATTTTCATCAGAATCGCAAGGGCCTTGATCACTGTGGCTCAAACTTCGATGTCATGACGTGAATCACATGACATCAAAGTTCTAAAGTTATAGGCCTGGCACATGACATCGAAGTTGAAGTGATCATAATATGATCAGATCATATTATGACGGTGTCATATTATGACAGTGTCATATTATGACGGTGTCATCATGTGTAATTACGTCTAGTTTGACACCAAGTCGTATACTTACTGGACAGCTAGTGTGTAGAGACAGATGAAAAGCTGACTCTGTATCTCTTCAGCTGCATTTCTCCAGATTTCAAAACAGCAAAGGAGTATTCTCACTGCTTTAGGATGAGTGATCAGTCCACTGTTGGATCCGAGCGAAGCCTAGGGTGGTATTATTCCTTATAAGGAAAGCATGATCACGTGGGCTACGACGAGTCATTTGTTTCATGCCAAATCTGGTCTCCATTTCTAGTTATATTTGGCATCAGCGAAATTAATCTTTTTTCATAACCACTTTATCTTACCACAAGTTGGAGCACATGGGTCGTGACCATGTTAGCCTTTCTGTGTAAGAGCAGTGCTAGTATCTCGTATCCTATTTCCTCCATGTCCTGAAACACAAGGAAATGTTTCAAAATAAGAACCCTTTCATATCGGAAGATAGTTCTTACTTCTAAGTTAACAGTCCTAACAAAACCCCCTGATTTGATCCTTGGACTTTGATCAATTCCGCATTTTCGAGGAAGTATTGACATCTACTGATTTCTGTCACACCGTTCTAATTCTATATCACCATGACGTACCTTCTGTACTCGCGCGTCATGGTTAACAACGAGTGTCAGCAGCTTTATTGCTGCGTACAGCCCTTCCGAGTCCGTTGTCATAGCAACCAGCCCCAACAACACTTGGATACTGCCCACTGCCTCGAATGTGCTGCCTGACAATGTGGGGTAGGATGAATGGCATTGTAGCATCTAAATTCCAGCAACACATGAGTTATTTCAAGCATTATTAAGCTCATAAGCTTTAAGCAACCATATATAAAGCAACAGGTATTTCACATGGTTTCTTGTATCATGTTCATTCGGTTGCTTTGCAACAAAATATTCAACTGATACACCAGCAGCTGTAATTGATAATTCCTCTCACCTATATTTGACGGTGTTATCACGTGCGAAGTGGAGGGTGTCAGTGCACTTGACACCACTTCTGATGGTGTCAAGTGAATGGAGAGATTGGGGAACACTCTCAGGGGAATTGTGCTGGCGTAGTCCTCCGTCAACCCGTCCTGGTCGAGCAGTAGGGTCCGAGTTGCCGAATCCACTTCTGATAGGATCTTATCCAACATGATAGAACCGTTGACACCTGTCGGAGGAAATTTTGGTTGAAACTCACCCACCTTTATTACATTCTCGACCATTCTCATGATATTTTAGAAAATCACAAGTATTTCTCGTCACCGCAAAGTCGCGACCCTAAATTTTTACAATGTTCTACATTTGTCCGGTCTCGTGTTTTTCAAAACAAAATGCCCTTTTTACATGACGTGGCAACGATTGCCTAATTAGAGAGCTAAGACAAAACCAGTTGGATTCCTGCATCACGTGATAGTGATAGCCAATCGCTTCCCTCTCTACACTATCGTATACTTTATACACACTATCGTATACTGAGCTGTACCTGGTGAAATGTTGATAAGGGGCAGAGGACTGTGACCCTCAGGATTCCCTCCTTCTCTCATGTTACCAACGTAACTCGGACCTGTTATAATAAGTGGTGACGTGGTCACGAAGATTGAAAAATTGATAGAATTGGTGTCGCATTGCCGTCGTTCCCGATCGAAAGAAAGTAGAAACTTTTCAACTCTCCAGTTATCAATATATTATTTGTCTCACCACGAATTCTCTGAAACCCGGAAAAATCTTATTTTCTAACTTCCGTTAACGTGATATTTGATGCTGTGCAGATGATATCAACATGTCTTCAATACTTTTGTGTCCATGAAGTCAAAGTCTATTCTGCAAATCCGGGTGAACTCGGGGTGAACACCTTGCACACTTGCCATAGTTTTATATACCTACTTCGACCAATCTGCTCGAAACATATTGAACTTTTCAAAGAACGAATGCTGTCCAATCAACAGGTCGGACCCATACCTATAAATAATGCTAAGTCTAATTTGATTCTTCATATTCTCTGAAAACAGTTTAATTGTTTCTCGCAATCGATTTCAGTAGGAATAAATATAATGTGTGAGAATGGAACGTGCAATATAAGGACTTTTGTGGAAGGAAATGGATGCCATTAGAGTCTGATCAAATATCATTGCAACTTGTTAAACTAAGAACACAACTTTCGGAATATTTTCGCCTGATTGAACCACAGAGATGTTGAGCTCTTAATAAGGACGGGGGTCCCTAATGGTCATTAATGGATAACCACTTTTTTCCTCGAATCAATCCGAATCATAGAGTTTATTTTTTGATTTTATTACGACGACGCCACACCCAGCGCTTACTCCTGCAGCTACGTGCATGTCTGGCACACATTATGCTTGAGAAATGTGACAGGTGGGGTGTCTACGCCATGTCTACTACATCAAATCTGTCAAATCTAGCGATTTCGTTTCCGGGATGACAATCTGTGCCATTTGTTCATCCCAATTTTGTTGCATGAGATAATCGCGTACATGATATGAACCAACAACAACTAACTATAATCAACTAACAACAACGAAAACTCACCCGCGGTGAAATATCTTTCTTGCTCTGTGTGGGGTAACAACCCGTCAAATATGTAGAGCGCTCCCAGATTCCATGTAATGGAAAATTCAGGTACGTCGCGGGGGTTTACCCCGAAATGGAGGGGCCCCGAGTCCACAAGAATCGGGAAATCTGTGGAGAAAAGGGGGGGGGGGGGGGGGGGGCNATAGTGAGGGTGTGCGTGGGGGTCATTGGAACAGACATTACCTAAACCTGTTTCTAGTAGTTCAAAAGATTCTAATATACTAGTTCAACTGGCAGAAGGGCACAGCATGCAAAGATCCGGGGAGTGAACTTAGAAAGTTAGAATAAGAGCGACAAACATAATATCTACTGATGACAGAGAACTTAAACTTGCTGAAGAACCATAAGTTCAGGGGTATGTGACTTAACGTGATATCGTTTCCTCTGCTTAATTTGTTACATTTTCTTTTGAAAGTTTTTCACTAGTTTTACTCATCACCATGACAATTAAGCTTTTGAAACCTTCTCTCAGCTGAAAAAAGCTCAGCTCATTCAAACCTAGAATACATAATATTGTTATCACAACATCTGTACTAAAGTTCGCAAAAGTAGGTTTTACCATTTCTCATGACTTTTCATAACGCTGAATATTATATTATGTGAGCTGTTAGTCATATGAATAATGTTTTTTTCTCAAATTATGTTTCACATCTTCTCAAGCTTCAGTTGACAACAATTCTTTTTTGGTTCAATATTCTAAGCTGGAAATATGGAAGCTAGAAAGTACATCTTGACTTCCATGATCTGCATAACGTATCTCTACAACTCCATAAGCGCAGGTAATTTGGTAAATTACAATAATTTCCCTGTACCGACAGAGAAACTAGGAAAATATCGAATTTCAATTAAAAGTTTTGAAATCAACGTCTGAGAAATCTAAATTTGACTCTTCCATCGGATGAAACTTTACTGGAGCTTCAAACCGGATCTTTATTAAGTTAACCCCGGTTTTATAGGCAACCACTAGTAGTGTAAATGATTATTGATTATCATTTTTTGTTATTATGATAATAACAATCTAACTCTTAGACCCAGGTTCGCGCGCGCCACTTAAGCTTCCACTCGCCGCTTTGCTGTTCGTGACAGGGCCTGGCACTGCCAGGCAGTAATAATCCACTTCATCAGATTGCCCATTGGTGGAGAAGAACAGGTTTCTAAAGAGGGTCTGTGGACAGGTTGATCGTTTTACGACGGAATACCAATGTGTGACGTCCCGGGAATACTTCTTGGATTTTGCAGAACCCATGCCAATGATTCCATCCTCTGGACTTGTGAACATTACTTGCAAAAATGACCCATTCCATTACCAGTTCTGTGGCACCCGTGAGTTTGATAGCAAAGCCATGATACGGACAAACAAATTCTTCTGTGGATATACATTCTGTAAGTACAGGAGCATGTCAAAGTTCTTCACGGCGGTGCCGGTGTCCGCGAATCGAAATACAACAATTGTATGTGCTGAAAATATCCTCCTCATTGCTGATCAAAGTGACGACGGACAGATCTGTAACGAAGTGTGTGACACTCCATCTTGCACTGATGAAGCAAACTGTAACGGCTTCCGGTACGGAATCGTGTGTAAGAATGAGTACACCCAGTCAGGTTTCTTACCAGAACCTTACATTCAGCCGCAGGAGGTGTGCGATGGTTTAAACCAATGTTTTGAGTCGGGTCCACTGCACAGTTTAACTGATGAGGATCGGTGTAAGGTTATGCCAGGCGATGAGAGTTGCTGGAGATTCAATACCCACAGACTTGTTCCACTGTTCAATTCCACCAGATGTGCAGCTATCAAATATTCGAAAGCGCGCTTTACGCCGTATTTTTCCAGTCATAAATGGATTTTCCGGTCATGTGGTGACGATTTTTGCGCACCCTACTGCCAAGATTACAGCGATCAGACTAACTGCACTGACATCAAAAGGGTGGGTCTTGTCTGTAATGTCAAAGGATTCAATTCAACTGTTGCAAAGGTAATGATATGCAATGAATATCTACCATTCAATATGTGTGACGATGCCATAGATTCAGAATGTACCAGAACTTCCATGTCTTGTTCACTTCACAAGCATCTGATTTGTGATGGTGCTAACGACTGTGAGGACACTTCCGATGAGCAGAATGAAGCTTGCTTCTCCTTGTCCAACAAAACCTGCTCCAGAAGGTACTACCATGAAAGAGAACTACAGATTCCTCTCCAATGGGTGGGTGATGGGGTTGTAGATTGCATGAATCAGGAAGATGAAATCCTTGATAAGTGGAGGAAGTGTGGCAATGGGACACTCCACCGTTTTGTGTCGGATGAAGTGAGTTGCCTTGATGTATATGTTTGTCATGGTGGGAAAGGTGGATTCATAGAGCTAGATAGTCTTTGCGATGGGGTGGAAACTTGTGGTAACGAGAACAAGATTTGCCAAAGCGTGCAACAAACACCTAGTCTCTTTGTGAAACTCCAGAGGCTTCCTAGGCGCAAAGACGTGGAGTTACTGGCAGCAATGCACTGCATAAAGGGTATGATGGATTATGAGATTATGACTCAACAGAAGTGCAAACGAAGATTCCTTGACCTGTTCTCTGGACCTGTTTTGGGACTAAAACAGCGCCAGCTGATAATTCCCTCATCGCTTCACAACTGCAGGTTCATGTATGGAGAACTTTATTTGTTCTTTAGCTGCTTGGGATACTGTGAAACACAAAGCTGTCCGGTCAAAAAAGAGTCACTGAATCAGGATGCGTGCCCCGGTCAGTTTGTCCAACGAATATACACGCTGGCCCATGACAATACTTTGACATTCTTGGTCAGGAAAAATGGCCATTATGGAAATGACTTTTTCGTGTGTGATAATAGCAAGTGTATCGAGTTTTATAGAGTTTGTGATCTAGTTGATGACTGTGGGGACCTCAGTGACGAAATTTCATGTGGGAATCACTTTTTGTGTTCTAGTACAAAGCGATTTCTTCCATTGAACCAGAAATGCGATGGACAAATTAACTGTCAGGACTTTTCTGATGAGTGTAATGAAGAATGCAGTAAACGCATTATTTCCAACATGCTATACAATTCCTGTGCTTGGGTTATTGGAGTGCTAGCCATGATTCTAAACATGGAATTGATCATCGGAAGCATAAAGAAACTGAAAGTTTGTAAAAAATCTTTCCAATTGCTAAACAGGGGACTGATTCTGCTAGTCAGTATTGGTGACTTTTGCGTGGGGGTTTATCTTCTTTCAGTAGCAGTGGCAGATTCATTCATCTTCAGAGAGAGTTATTGTTTCAAACAGTTCTCTTGGCTTACAAGTCACAGCTGCGCATTCCTGGGTAGTCTTAATACATTTGGCTCACAACTCTCGGTGTTTTCTATGACATCATTGAGTATTTTTAGGGTCAACAACATCAGGAAAAGCATTGTTGCCCATGATCAAGTTAACTCGTCAGTCAAAGTCATGCTTTGGGTCACAAGCATTGCCTTGATCCTAATTTCCATAGCCATAGCAATCATCCCGGTGTTGACTGATTTGGAGGATTACTTTGTTAACGGTCTTGCTTATCACAAATCAATCAGTCTTTTCATTGGAATGATCAATAAAAGAGTCAACACAGATGCTCTTAGCGTCTATTATGGAAGGATGAAGAATAAGGCTTTAAGCTGGAAGCTGATTGATGAAATGATATATCCTATCTTTTCCCACGATCACAATTTGAAACCGGGGTTGTTAAAGAGNCCGGTGTTGACTGATTTGGAGGATTACTTTGTTAATGGTCTTGCTTATCACAAATCAATCAGTCTTTTTATCGGAATGATTAACAAAAGAGTCAACACACATGCTCTTAGCGTCTATTATGGAAGAATGAAGGATAGGATTTTAAGCTGGAAGCTGATTGATGAGATGATATACCCCATCTTTTCCCACGATTACAATTTGAAACCGGGGTTGTTAAAGAGTCAAGTTCATTTCTATGGGAATGATGGAGTTTGCCTCTTCAAATATTTCGTCAAGAATGATGATCCTCAGAGGGCTTATGTCATTGTGCTGCTCACAATCAACATGTGTTGCTTCCTTCTCATATCCGTGTGCTACATTTGCATTGGCATGATGACCGCAAGGGGCAGCAAAGCTCTTGCACGTGTAGATGGGGTTGCCGGGAAGCAAGTCAGGTCGAGGAATACAAAGATGCAACGTCGGATTATTGCACTTATCACCACCGATTTTATCTGCTGGGTGCCTTTCATCACGATCTGTTTCCTACATCATGCTGATGTGATGGATGCAAGCTCTCTGTACATCACTTTCTCTATTATTTTCCTCCCAATTAATTCTGTGATCAATCCAATTCTCTATGATGATAGTTTGGTCATGGTTTCTGTTTTGAAAAGTATCCTGAATTACCTAAACCCGTTTCCAGCAGTTCAAAAGATCCTGAGATATAGTTCAACTGGCAGAAGGGCACAAGAATGCAAAGATCCGGGGATTCAACTTAACCTAAAAGCGACCAACATAATATCCACTGATAACGGTGAAACTAAACCATAAGTTCAGGAGTATGTGATATTACGTGAATTTACTTCCTCTGCTTAATTTGTTACATTTGCTTTTGAAAGTTTCTTATCAATTTTACTTTTCGGTTTAATGGGATCATGACCAAGTACTGCATAGGTAAGAAACTCAGAAAAGTATGGGATTGATCTTGTACATAGTGCGAAGAAAATAGATGAAAAGTCAGCGGATTGGTAGCTCAATTGGCAGAGCGGTAGAGCAACAGGCGCGATTCCTGAGGTTCTGGGTTCATGCCCCGGTCAATCCCATACTTTTCTGAGTTTCTTCCCTATCCAGTACTTCATCCTAATAAGCCGAGATCAGCCGGTGTATGATGTGTGTTCCCTTGGCTGTTGTACAGCAGCGTGTGTATGCTTGTGTGTGGGTGTGCGTGACATTAACCTTTTATTTTTCATCATAAGAATTAAGCTTTTAAAACCTTCTCATAATGTTCTATGATGATAAAGTTCTTTGAAGAAAAGCCTGTCATTGATAATGATCAAGTGATTGTTCAGTTAAACGTGTACCTGTTTTGAGGTTAGACCGCCTCCACATATCCACACAAAACTCTACACAGCTTGATCGCGTTTTGGTGCCACGTTGAAATGAGAGAATCAGCACGTGCCATTTTCCATCGTCCTGTAAGAGGGAGTGTTAATTAGTCCTGCGTAGGTGTAAATTAGCTAATCAGTTATCAAAACAATACATGGTGCTAATTGAGATACAAATTCTGACTAATAATTATCCAATATACAAGTTCAGTATATATAATGCTTGATTGAGAATGAGATTGAAGATTATTGCGCTCTATGATAATATCGCAATATTATAGTCAATAGTGCAATATATCACGCAATCTATCACACATTTATCACACCTTAACGGGCGGGGCTTCGTGCGACTGCATAGGCTCGGTTGCACGAATGTTTATCTTCGTAGGGAGCTGGGTGACTGTAGTGTTCTTGTGTTGAATCACACATGCCTGAAATTTTTACATTTGAGAAATATATTACAGACACAGGCAAATAGTTCTCGCAAGTGCTTCCTCCATGAAAGCGGCAAAAACTAATAAGGTTAACTTGAAAGTGCAAATCGTGAAAGCAACCAATGGAGAAACCTATTACAATATTGTATATATCAAGTTATCAAGTTACCAAGTTAGGAAAAACAAGTTACCACGTAACCAAGTTACCAGCGTGTCAGTAAAACAAGATGACCAATTACCTCCCATGTCGGTAACGATGGCAAGACACGTGGAATATTGAACCATGTAAGGATGGTGTAACTGTACTGGAACAGCTTGTCCGACCCAACTGCACCCTAAGATGGGAAAAGACGTACAGTTATATTGGGCATAAGTCCGTTTGCCACTTTGGCCAGGCACCGGTCTTACGCAGGTCTAACGCCGGTCTAATGCCGGTCTAACGCCGGTCAAACGCCGGTCTAATGCAGGTTTGGCGCCGGTCTTGTGCAGGTTTGGCGCCGGTCTTACGCCGGTTTAATGCCGGTCTAACGCCGGTTTAGCGCAGGTTTGGCGCCGGTCTTGTGCAGGCTTGGCGCCGGTCTTATGCCGGTCTTATGCCAGTCTAATGCCAGTCTAACGCCGGTCTAACGCCGGTCTATCGCCAGTCTGACGCAGGTTTTGCGCTGGTTCGGCGCTGGTTTGGCGCGGCAGAAGCGCTGGTCCGGCGCTAGTCTTATGCAGGGATAACGCCGGTCTAACGCCGGTCTTATGCCAGTCTAGCGCATGGTTGACGCCGGTCTGGCGCTGGTTTGGCGCGGGTCTAGCGCTACTCTAATTCCATGATTTACCATCATTGCAAGGGGCCAGTCTTATACACGTCTAAATGGCAGTCTTACGCCGTTTTTTTCGTAGAGTCTAAGATTACTCCCTACCCTCGCTGGCGGGATTAACCCCCTGGGCCCTGGCAATTTAGCATTGCGACGCGGCAGGGAAAATACAAATTATCCCCGTGTGCGGAGGCTCTTCTGGTAACATAGCTTCGTTCGGAGCGGTCACACGGCGTCGAAATCTCCCGGCCTGTATTCATCATATCATGATAAGATGATATATCATAGCGAGGGAGTGGTACCTACAAGTATTTGAATATTCTGGGATGAATATGGAGTGTATGTTGGGTATGACACCATCATAACCCGTGATTAAAGGTTGGATTGTGCAGGCCCGGCAGAGTTACGATCACTTCACAAGGATATATTTGGTAGCTTTAGAGAATGCGCGATCAAATTCTAAGACACCTTTTGAATCTGTTGCTTATCAATATCACCGGATATGATATCGGTGCTTTGTTGGTTGTTGACGAAATATACCTCATCACTCTGATAATATGATATATAAAACTGCTGTTTCATACTTTCATAGAAAGAAATGTCGTCTACTAGTCAAGAGTAGCACTGAGATAGAGTCGGAGTATGGACTAATGAAGCTCACTTTCTCGTGTCTAGGTTTTTATAAGCTTATGAAAAGCCTTTATAAGCAAAAGGCAATAAACCCATCAATGTCATGACAATTGCATACCCTTTGGCTACGACAATGGTGCAATATAATACTGCTGATCGGATGGTATGTCAGACCATGCCTTAAATCTACAATCGCCAAATAATGAACGTGTGTGATCCAAATTACGCGAGTATTATGCATCGCGCCATACAGATAAATTGATGTGACCGTGGTACAAGTGAGACACAAATAGTAAGGGAACGTATACGCATTCCTGACGGCTAAACACCAAAGAGTGGTGTCAAGGACACGTTCGATGACGAAGTGGTGTCAGCGCAGCACATATATCAGAAGTTCAAAATGAACTCTCAAAGCGCTAAAAAACAAAATGGTAAGGAAAAAATAAAAAACTGCCTGGAAAAGGCTTAAAGAAATGCCTAAAACAGCCAATGGGCAAAAAGGTTGCCCATGGCAATCGCGTCGGTTATTGCATTCCAACATTCTATCGTCGGTGCAATACACGCTAACAGATTGATTTCAAGGATATATTCGATGATGTTGAACACATGAGAATATTACTAACCGTGTTCTTGTAGTTTCTTCATGGGGAGATACCCATCATCATGACACAGCGTTTTTCCCTACATGGCACAGCAGTAGCGTTGTTCTTCAGACATGTCTTGTCTTCCATGCAGGAACGGAACATCAGGAACAATGAATGTTCAGTTTGCGGTGTGCACCACTCCATTCTAGATGCACGGGATATTTGCGTTAGCTGACTGAGGTTCGACAAGCCCCATAGCATAGTCATGGAGCATAGGTCTGGGGTAAAAGGCAATACCCCAAAGTCGATGTCAAGTGGTAGAACTATCATGGACGAGAATAGATAGACCGGAATTTTGACAATGAATGAATAGAATAATGATAAATCTGACAAAAATTGTGCAACAAAATTCAACCCATTAAAATAATGTCAGCGATTATGAAACGAAAATAAAATTAAAGACATGGAACAAATCAATCAAACAGTAAAACCCGTCAGTTGATAACTTAACGTTTACCCAGTGAACGTATAATTGCACACGCCGTATCAATGGTGTCATCTGACTTAGCACAACACACCCGTATGTATTTACCAGACAAGTGCCTGTTCTTGTCTCCGTAGAACACACTGATGGGGATGGTGGCTAGTTTGAACTCTCGTGTCAGCCACTTGACACACTCCACATCGTAACATCGACCTGTGGCACTCTCACTGAAATCCCAGCCCATGGGAGCGGTGTCAACCAGCATGAAGTAGCCACCGTCAGGCCACACTGGGATACACCCGGCATCGGCGAAGGCATCTGCCAGTTTTCTACAGTTCTCCTCCAACTTGGCACTCAGCCAGCTGAAGTAGGAAGTGGGCGACTTGGCCAGGGGACGCTGGTGTGCCAGTGCCCCCGCCACGGCCTCCTGTAGCAACGTGGGGGCTGAGAAAGTGGTACAGGAGTGCACGTGTTGTAGTTGGGAGATGAGGCGCGCGGGTCCCAGAGCCCAGCCTATCTTCCATCCAGTGACACTAAACGTCTTACCAGCACTGCCCACGGTGATGCATCGCTTCCACATGCCTGCAGAATTAGTGGATAGCAAGGAGTGTTACATATAGACTATAGTAGTATGATAGTAGATAATGACAATTCACACTGCAACTTCCCATCCTGTATTGAGATGTATTATACCTGGCAAACTGGCAATCCTGATATGAGTGTTATCACCAAACACCACTCTTTCGTACACTTCATCTGACACCACGATTACATTGTGCTTCTTACACACTTCGCCGATGTATTCCAGTTCTTCGCGTGTAAACATCTTACCTGGATATCAGGAGTAGTGTTTTGACATCAATTCCCTAGACATAGAAGTAGGGATGTTTGAAGTTTTGTAGTAGGAATGTTTGAAGTTTTGACATCAGATCAACTGATGTCAAAACTGATGTCAAACATCAGTTAGGTACCTGATGTCAAAACTGAATAATTCAGTTATCACTCACTGTACTACGCTCCGCCAATAAAACCCCTGTAGCCTAAAAACAACCAGTATGTAACCTATTATAAATGACTTGACTTCATAATAGTACGAACCTATTGGGTTATGAGGTGTGGTCAGTAGGAGGATCTTGGTCCTGTCAGTAAATGCTGCTTCAAATTCAGTCTTGTCAAGGGTCCAGTTCTTCGCAAGGGTTGCGTCCTCTGGGAATAATAGATATTCATAAGCATGAATGATGAACACCGATTGGGAATGAAAAGTAAGTATATGCAAATCTTTCATGTGGTTACATGTTTGACATGAATATTCATTCTTTCGTATGATAAGCGTTAATAATCATGAGACGAAGAGAGCAGTGGTGAATGGTGATTGTGTATCATTGTCAATGTGACACAATGGCCAATGGGCCACGGACAACTGGACACGTACCTTTTGAGGGTGGTCTGAGTGGAACTCTCACGAGTTTCCCGCCACATAAGTCCATGTCCCCGGCATAGCAATCGAAATGAGGCTCTATCACAACAGCCTGGGAATAGAATATGTGCACACACACACACA
>CAMPET010000139.1:70183-83082 GCA_946803715.1 Beroe ovata
CTCCATCCACTCCCCCAATCTCTTATCTCCACCCCCTCTGCCCCCTCCTTCACTCACCGCGCAACTATCAAGTCTGTGTCGGGGTATCGTGGTTTCGGGTCGGGAACAGTACAGCGGACTGTCCAACCGCAAAAACATCCTGAAACATTGCCAATTAATCTTTAATTGTAACTGACAACAGGTTGACACCAGTTTATCTGACAGAGTGACACTGCAGTTTGTCAGGACAGGTCGACGTGGCACGATCGGGGCACCTCTTATTTTCTGCTTAGGCAAGCTCAACTTGTGCGACACCATTTTGTCAGGACAGGTTACAATGATGTACCTATATTAATATGCGGATTTTTATGTGGTTGATATCCGTCTTGCTGGATTAGTTATGCAGCACCCCTTTGCCACGAGTAAAATGATTTTGACATTACAAGATTTAATTAAACGCATGGGTTCTAGTTCTACCTACGTGCAACGCAGGTTCTATATAATTTTCCACAAGTGACATGCGTAAAATGGGAAAGATGTCTGCGTCACGTGATCTGAAAAACAATCTTATACATAGCACTCTTCTGTTGTTAATTTGTCCTTAAACGCAATTTTATGGATGGTAATTTTGCAATTTCATGGATGGTATGGTCTTGCAATTTCATGGATGGTATGGTCCTGCGGAGACACATATAGAGATCGGTGATTTATCAAGGCTGGCAATTTGTACAGGATCAATTCACTCCCGTCCCATTCAACCACTTTCTATACATTACTTTTCCTACCACTTTTTAATAACGTCGGGTTCCCTTAATTGCCCTACACACGTGTACAAAATAGTGGGGTACTTTAATAGTTTAATAAGTCCGACATGGGTACAACGGAAAATATGTGTTCNGATGGACAAATTAACTGTCAGGACTTTTCTGATGAGTGTAATGAAGAATGCAGTAAACGCATTATTTCCAACATGTTATACAATTCCTGTGCTTGGGTTATTGGGGTGCTAGCCATGATTCTAAACATGGAATTGATCATCGGAAGCATAAAGAAACTGAGAGTTTGTAAAAAATCTTTCCAATTGCTAAACAGGGGACTGATTCTGNAGTCTCAGGTGTACGAATGTTTATCTTTGCAGGAAGTAGGGTGACTGTAGTGTTCTTGTGTTGAATCAGACATGCCTGAAATTTGTACACTTGAGTTATATTACAGACACACAGGCTATAATAGTTCTTGCAAGTACTTCCTCATGAAAGTGGTAAATCTGAAGGCCGAAAATTTTTAATAGCTAAACTTGAAAGTGCAAATCTTGAAAGAAGTAACTTGAAAGTGATCGATGGAGAAACCAGCTACCCCAATCATATCCAAGTTATCAAGTTACCAATTGTTACCAGAGTGTCAGTAAAACCAATTACCTCCCATGTCGGTAAATCTGGCGAAACACGTGGAATATTGAACCATGTAAGAATGGTGTAGCTGGTCTGGAACAGCTTGTCGGACCCAACTGCTCCCTGAGATGGGAAAAGGCGTACAGTTATATTTTCACGTAGAATCTTGGATAACTCCCTACCCTCGCTGACGGGATTTACGCCTCGCAATTTAGCATTGCGACGGCAGAGGAAAATTTTACATATAACATCTTTTCCCCGTGTGCGGAGGGTCTTCTAGTAACATAGCTTCGTTCGGAGTGGGCACGCGGCGTCCAAATCGCCCGATCGTGGATTTATGATACTTTATACTTTTATAATAAGCAGACAGTAGGATCAGCACATTAATAGATAAATGCTTCATGATAATCAGGCATCATTAATTGCAGTTCATTCATATTTATAGTTATCATTATTTCATAGGATCAATCTTGTAGCAGCGCCCTCATCATCTCCAAAACGGAGCTACTTGAAATACACGGAGTATAACATCTTGCAAGATCATAGCGCGATTTCTAGACACACGTGATATGACAAGCCAACTTGTCGGGATCAATTAAATCAGCTCTTTCCTTTTTGTCACGGCTGACGTTTCTTCTGCCGTCTTTGTCACGACATTGCATGAATTCNACTGATGAGGATCGGTGTAAGGTTATGCCGGGCGATGAGAGCTGCTGGAGATTCAATACCCACAGACTTGTCCCACTGTTCAATTTCACCAGATGTGCAGCTATCAGATATTCGAAATCGCGCTTAACGCCGTATTTTTCCAGTCATAAATGGATTTTCCGGTCATGTGGTGACGACTTTTGCGCCCCCTACTGCCAAGATTACAGCGATCAGACTAACTGTACGGACATCAAAAGGGTGGGTGTTGTCTGCAATGTCAAAGGTTTCAATTCAACTGTTGCAAAGGTAATGACATGTAATGAATATCTACCGTTCGATATGTGTGATGATGCCATGGATTCAGAATGTACCAGAACTTCCATGTCCTGTTCACTTCACAAGCATCTGATCTGTGATGGTGCTAGCGACTGTGAGGACAAATCCGATGAGCAGAATGAAGCTTGCTTCTCCTTGTCCAACAAAACCTGCTCCAGAAGGTACTACCATGAAAGAGAACTACAGATTCCTCTCCAATGGGTGGGTGATGGGGTTGTAGATTGCATGAATCAGGAAGATGAAATCCTTGATAAGTGGAGGAAGTGTGGCAATGGGACACTCCACCGTTTTGTGTCGGATGAAGTGAGTTGCCTTGATGTATATGTTTGTCATGGTGGGAAAGGTGGATTCATAGAGCTAGATAGTCTTTGCGATGGGGTGGAAACTTGTGGTAACGAGAACAAGATTTGCCAAAGCGTGCAACAAACACCTAGTCTCTTTGTGAAACTCCAGAGGCTTCCTAGGCGCAAAGACGTGGAGTTACTGGCAGCAATGCACTGCATAAAGGGTATGATGGATTATGAGATTATGACTCAACAGAAGTGCAAACGAAGATTCCTTGACCTGTTCTCTGGACCTGTTTTGGGACTAAAACAGCGCCAGCTGATAATTCCCTCATCGCTTCACAACTGCAGGTTCATGTATGGAGAACTTTATTTGTTCTTTAGCTGCTTGGGATACTGTGAAACACAAAGCTGTCCGGTCAAAAAAGAGTCACTGAATCAGGATGCGTGCCCCGGTCAGTTTGTCCAACGAATATACACGCTGGCCCATGACAATACTTTGACATTCTTGGTCAGGAAAAATGGCCATTATGGAAATGACTTTTTCGTGTGTGATAATAGCAAGTGTATCGAGTTTTATAGAGTTTGTGATCTAGTTGATGACTGTGGGGACCTCAGTGACGAAATTTCATGTGGGAATCACTTTTTGTGTTCTAGTACAAAGCGATTTCTTCCATTGAACCAGAAATGCGATGGACAAATTAACTGTCAGGACTTTTCTGATGAGTGTAATGAAGAATGCAGTAAACGCATTATTTCCAACATGCTATACAATTCCTGTGCTTGGGTTATTGGAGTGCTAGCCATGATTCTAAACATGGAATTGATCATCGGAAGCATAAAGAAACTGAAAGTTTGTAAAAAATCTTTCCAATTGCTAAACAGGGGACTGATTCTGCTAGTCAGTATTGGTGACTTTTGCGTGGGGGTTTATCTTCTTTCAGTAGCAGTGGCAGATTCATTCATCTTCAGAGAGAGTTATTGTTTCAAACAGTTCTCTTGGCTTACAAGTCACAGCTGCGCATTCCTGGGTAGTCTTAATACATTTGGCTCACAACTCTCGGTGTTTTCTATGACATCATTGAGTATTTTTAGGGTCAACAACATCAGGAAAAGCATTGTTGCCCATGATCAAGTTAACTCGTCAGTCAAAGTCATGCTTTGGGTCACAAGCATTGCCTTGATCCTAATTTCCATAGCCATAGCAATCATCCCGGTGTTGACTGATTTGGAGGATTACTTTGTTAACGGTCTTGCTTATCACAAATCAATCAGTCTTTTCATTGGAATGATCAATAAAAGAGTCAACACAGATGCTCTTAGCGTCTATTATGGAAGGATGAAGAATAAGGCTTTAAGCTGGAAGCTGATTGATGAAATGATATATCCTATCTTTTCCCACGATCACAATTTGAAACCGGGGTTGTTAAAGAGTCAAGTTCATTTCTATGGGAATGATGGAGTTTGCCTCTTCAAATATTTCGTCAAGAATGATGATCCTCAGAGGGTTTATGTCATTTTGCTGCTCACAATCAACATGTGTTGCTTTCTCCTCATATCTGTGTGCTACATCTGCATTGGCATGATTACCGCAAGGGGCAGTAAAGTTCTAGCACGTGCAGATGGGGTTGCCGGGAAGCAAGTCAGGTCGAGGAATACAAAGATGCAACATCGGATTATTGCACTTATCACCACCGATTTTATCTGCTGGGTGCCTTTCATCACGATCTGTTTCCTCCATCATGCCGATGTGATTGATGCAAGCTTTTTGTACATCACTTTCTCTATTATTTTCCTCCCCACCAATTCAGTGATAAATCCAATTCTCTATGATGATAATCTGGTCATGGTTTCTGTTTTGAAAATTATCCTGCATTACCTAAACCCGCTTCCAGCAGTTCAAAAGATCCTGAGATATAGTTCAACTGGCAGAAGGGCACCAGAATGCAAAGATCCGGGGATTGAACTTAGAGAGACAGAATAAGAGCGACAAACATGATATCTACTGATGACAGAGAACTTAAACTTGCTGAATTAGAACCGCATAAGTTCAGGGGTATCATGTGACTTCTATTTCCTCATCTCAATTTGTTAAATATGCTTTTGAGAGTTTTTCACCAGTTTTACTCTTCACCATAAAGATTAATAAGCTTTTGAAACCTTCTCATAATGTTCCATGATGATTTAGGGAGAAAAGTCTGTTATAGAGAATGATCAAGTTATTAATAAGAATCACGTGTGATTGTTTAGTTAATAAACGTGTACCTATTTTGAGGTTCGACCGCCACTCCATATCCACACAAAACTCTACACAGCTTGATCGCATTTTGGTGCCCCGTTGAAATGAGAGAATCAGCAGGTGCCATTGTCCATCATCCTGTTGGAGGGTGTGTTAATTAGTCCTGTGTAGGTGTTAATTAGGTGTTAATTAGCTAATCAGTAATCAAAGCAATACATGGTGCTAATTGAGATATGAATCCTGACCAATGATTATCCAAGACGTTCAGTACCTATATTCAATGAGAATAAGATTGAAAATAATCACGCTGTCTGATAATGATATTGCGAGATTCACGCAATTTGTCACACCTTGACGGGTGGCGCTTCGTGCGACTGCATAGTCTCAGGTGTACGAATGTTTATCTTTGCAGGGAGCAGGGTGACTGTAGTGTTCTTGTGTTGAATCAGACATGCCTGAAATTTGTACACTTGAATCATTTTACCGACACACAGGCTATAATAGTTCTTGCAAGTACTTCCTCATGAAAGTGGTAAATCTGAAGGCCGTAAATTTTTAATAGCGAAACTTGATAGAGCAAATCTTGAAAGTTGCAAACTTGAAAGTAGTAAACTTGAAAGTAGTAACTTGAAAGTGATCGATGGAGAAACCAGCAACTCCAATTATATCCAAGTTATCAAGTTACCAATTGTTACCAGTGTTTCAGTGAAACAAGTAGACCACTTACCTCCCATGTCGGTAAATCTGGCGAAACACGTGGAATATTGAACCATGTAAGGATGGTGTAGCTGGTCTGGAACAGCTTGTCGGACCCAACGGCTCCCTGAGATGGGAAAAGACGTACAGATCATATTTTTATATTTCACCCTCGCTGGCGGGATTTACCCCTCGCAATTTAGCATTGCGACCGCAGAGGGGAATTTTATAACATCTTTTCCCCGTGTGCGGAGGGTTTCTACTTCTAGTAACATAGCTTCGTTCGGAGCGGGCACGCGGCGTCAAAATTCCCCGATCGTGGATTTATGTTACTTTTATAATAAGCAGACAGTAGGATCAGCACATGAATAGATAAATGCTTCATGATAATCAGGCATCATTAATTGTAAGATTGTAGTTCAAATCATATACATAGTTATCATAATTTCATAGGATCAATCTTGTAGCAGCGCCCTCATCATCTCCAAAACGGAGCTACTTGAACACCACGGAATATAACATCTTGCAAGATCATAGCGCAATTTCTAGACACACGTGATATGACAAGCCAACTTGTCGGGATCAATTAAATCCTCTATCCTTTTTGTCACGACTGACGTTTCTTCTGCCGTCTTTGTCACGACATTGCATGAATTCATTCAGTTGCATAATACCACCGATTCCCTCACGCCGTGTCTCTACCACCCCCTTTTCGCATATTCCCCACAATATTATAGCAAATATGGAGACAACCCCCCGTATATTACTTACTTATATTATAGCAAATATCGAGACATATTCCCCCGCATATTACTCACCGGCTTTATGATGTATGGCAGCACAAGGGCAGGTACCAGTGATGATTTGGGTATGATGCAGTACGGAACACTTTCTTGTGACCCGTCTATCGGTGTTGATACTGATACCTGGAGATAGTTTTACAGGTGTCAGAATTGACACCTGAAATGGATTTCTGTACGTGAACACCATAGGTAGGTGATTTTGTTGCGATATATAAAGCATTTTATGAGTTCAGTGGGAACAATATTTTACACATTGATGATTTTCTATGTGGACATCGCTGCTCCTCAAACTAACAACAGTTGACAACAGCAATTCATACTTTTGACACTTCGTACTTGACAAGTTAAACAGGTGTCACTGCCACAATATAGTTCCTTATATAGTTCCTAATATAGTTCCTAATATAGCTCCTAATATAGCTCCTAATATGGTTCCTAATTTGACATTGCGGCGCGCGCCGCATACACACTTACCAGCAGCTCAATGTGATGTTTGGAGAGCGGTTTCACTTCAAACTTTGCCTCATTCTCATCCCATCGCTCGACCTCCTCGTCAGAGTAGTCGAATGTGGATTCTAGTGCTGTCAGAGGGTGACAGTTAGTCGGAGGTCGTGACAATTATGCTATAGTATGTGACATTGGTATGTGACATTGGTATGTGACAGCTGATATAATATACGAGAGGCATTTTGTAGCCCTTCAAGCCGGAGAAGAGTTAAGTTGATGTTTAGAGCTAGAGTAAGGGTTGGATTTCTAGCGGACATGGAATTATCATATAATGCCCCCGAATCTATGAGTACAAATCCGAGATTTTCCACTCACAAGGCGGATTGGAGAAGCTGATCGCCATCTCAGTCTTGAGTCGCTCGATCTCCTCCACGCTGATGATAACCGGTGCACCTCCCAGTGACTCACTCTCGTCAAAAATACACTCCTCCGCCGCCGTCGCATTGCCCTGGTTACCAGGATCACGTGACTCTGATCCTGCTGGATCACGTGACTCTGATCCTGCTGGGTCATGTGTGGGATCACGTGACTCTGTCGTCATGTCACCGCGTGAGTCTGTGCCATCGATTGCCCTCTCACTCTGATCACTATTCTTTTTCTCTTCCTGTGTGGCGTCACCTTTATCTTCCAGCAACTGTGGACAAGCCGAAACTCCTGGGATGTTGGCTGTTATAAACAAGCGCTACAATTGTCATTCGACAAATGAAATTCAACTGATAATGGCTGATGATCAGTCTGACATCACTTGAAATACATATATGAAAAAAAACACAAGGCATTGCACTAACCACAATGAAGTTTTGGAAAAACCAAAACTAGACATCGTACCAACCTGTCATAACGCTTCCATTGCCCTGCTCATCCTTGAACGTAACTCGTGACATCCGTCTGCTCTTGACCCCGCCACTGGACAAACCCCCACTCCCCGGTGATTTGAGGGGCTTCTCGGGGGTTTCTGCGAGGGTTTCAAGTTGGGGTGGTTCACCCTCAAAAACAGCATCCTCTGTATCGTTATGGACACTTGCTGCTGGCGTGTCAAGCCCGTCCTGGGATGGATTGCGGTTATCGAAAAATTGTAATTAAAAATTTACAACCATATCGCTGTGTTGCAGAATGAAATATAATCATTCCCTTGCTGCGATATAAATCTGTAGCGTCCGTCCCCTGCTTACCGAATAGGTATGAACGGACATTATAAAGGGTACCGGTTATTTTCTGTAAAGGTCATTACAGCCGGACGAAAGCCACCGGTTACGCTGACGCGGATCATTTAAATGTTGATAGTCTGCTACAGTCCCGTAATTTATCTCGCTAAATGGCTCATTTGTAACGCGCCAGACAAAGCCAAATTCGTAATACTTGCTTTTGTGACAATATTTCCCCCGAATTTATCATTAACAACACCGCATTTCCTGGAAATCGAGTGAGCGGCAACAATATTGAGATTGGCAATTTACAAATTCTTAGACACAAAGATCGTTATACTTTCAGCTTGCTAGGTACCTGTTCAACGCAAAAACTTGCCGTAATGTACCGGTGAATAATTAATAAAGATCTTTATTTCCGGTTTGAAGCCGGTATATAATTCTCGCATGAGGATTTGACGCGAAATTTACCGTCAATCGTGATCTCAACTATCCAACTCACACTCATATTGCTGTTATAACTCACCTTGATTCACCAGCTCAACTCACCTTTTCCTGAAGTGGCCGCATTTCCCCACTCTTCTTCTCCATGCTGTTGTCATGGTAACCGGTCTGCTCCTCATCACTGGGTATTTTGCCACTCTTCACCTCTTCTATCTCAACACCTGCGCATAATATCACGCGTGGTACTATTATAGAGCAAGACCGCGCGTGATCACATAGTGACACACGCGTGAGATCTCACGCGTGCGTGACACAATAAAAACACGTGCGCATGACAGATTGACACAATTATAGAACGCGCGAGTCAGAGTTGTAACGTGTATCATTAAAAAGAGGAATCCGATCCAGATTCGTATATATTTCCGTAGTTATGTATGCTTATATGGTGAATAAAAATGAGATGAGATATGAGAATTAAATCTTGCCTATACATGATCGTTCAGGCATCATTCTAGAATCAGCTAACTAATATAGTGGGATTGGGAGTGTCTTGATCTATTACATTGTTTCAGACAGATTGAAATCCATAAAAAGGCTCTTTTTAGATAGATTGAAATCTCATTTCCATCCATTCTAAAGAAAATCTATAAAAAAGCTCTTTTTAGATAGATTGATATCTCATTTCCATCCATTTACTTAGCGACGAATAGAGCGTGCGCAGAGTAATATAAATGACGCTATCATTTCTCAAGTAATTATAGTTTCACCACGTGATGACTATTGTATAGTTTATAGAGCGTCATCCCTATTGTTCCAAGTTCTATATTATATTGTGTCATTGTGGGAAGCGAAGAAACTATATACCTAGCGTTTTCTTGAAAAACCACTTATCTCTTTCTTGGAGTCTTTCATACAGTAGCGATATACTCGAATTTATAGTTTTGCTCACTATTAAAGTGCCAATTCGAAATCATAGATGCACGCGACATATGATTTACAAGCGCGTGTTGAAAAGTATCTTGCGTCCCGCCCTTCATTACGATCTATCAATGCTACGTAGTCTTTTTCCTAAGTAGTTTTTATCCTAGAATCTATATATGAACTTGTCGATCGATGATAGACCCTGTCGAGAATTTCGTCGCGCGCGCGCGCAACTTATCCTCAAGCTTCGCGGCTTGCATCAGCGGTCTGGCATCGCCCGACAATATATGAACCTAAATTTCTGTTGTACTACAATAATGATTGATGTTCCTCCCAACTGAATAGTTACTTTACATGCATTATCAAAGGAAGCATACTATAACATAGGTGCTAAAAGTATATACGATATGGCTTGTTTCGTTATATTGTACTTAAGACTTAAGTAAAGTGCTAAGTATACTCCTAAGTTTACTCACCCTAACACGTCCTATAGTGGCTGTATTATTCTGCATGATAAGATCCTGTACACTACACCACACTATTTTCGGAGTTTGTTTTCTCGAAAGACATATACCCCTTCTCGCCCCATTATAGCTCACGGCCCAAGTAAATGCAAATCGCACCATTATAATACAGTGTATACCCCCCTCCCCCGAAGTAATAAACAGTAATATCGTCGAAACACGTTGAGCATTGTGCAGCTTCATGTGATTGGATGCAGGGGCTGGGGGATATATATTGTAGCGCCACGTGGCCACTGAGCCACTCTATCAATTATTCATATATTACATATGCGCATTGCGCGCGCCACGGTTAACCAAAAGCACTGACGATTCTCTTATTGTAGCGAACCCATATGTCCCCTGCTCATTCATTACTCCCTGGGCTAGAAATTGCGTGAACACGTTGCGCCCTCTCTTGGGGCTGATCATACTGCCCTTTGGTCAATTAGAATGACATAAAATATTATAGGTATGTGATATGTGTGTGAGTTTTTCGTGGCTCATATTTGATCATATTTGATCATATTTGATCATATTTGATCATATTTGATCATATTTGATCATATTTGATCATGTTACGGTCTTGGTTTCGAAATTTTCCTTTTTCTCTCGGATAACAAGCTGTAAGCTGTATATTTGCTCAGTATATAGTCGCTGGTCGAGCGCAGATGAGCAGATATTAACATACTCGGTGCGAGTTTTGACGAAAATCTGTTATGTAAGTTCAACTCCAATGCAACTTTCCAATTGTTAATATTATGCAAGGATCGAAGCTTTTTCCATTTAAATATTCACCTACGTATGAATATCATATTCACCGAGCACTAATAGTTATGCGAATTACAGAAGGGCATTGGGCATGTTCCATCGATCCCCTCTTTATGACACCATATAATGATAGCGCATGAGGAAGGAAAACACGCGCAGTAGAACCCCATACACCATATAATATTCCATAGATCTTAGCTTTTTCTGGATATCATTATATCAGTGAAAAGGTTTTTGCTCTGAGGAGTGCTCAGCACTAAGGAGTGAACTGTAGTACTGCACGTGGTATATCATTCAGATAATATATATGCGCGAGCGAGATTTATTTTATTGTGCTCATGAATGATTACTTCTCCTTCGATCCAAATCAAAAGTTCCCTGTAGCCCATATCCACACACAAGCACACACAAGCACACGCATACTCACACGTAAGCTCACGCATACTCACACACAAGCTCACGCATACTCACACACAAGCACACACAACCACACACAAGCACACGCATACTCACACACAAGCTCACGCATACTCACACACAAGCACACGCATACTCAGTATTCACACAAAAGCTCACGCATACTCACACACAGGCTCACACAAAAACACACGCTTACACACAAAAACACTCGAACGCACTGTAGAGTCCATCATGAAAATATTTGCAACCTTTGTCTCGCCGCACAACTTTTCTCAAAAGGGCAAGTAGCATCGCAACGTTAAGTTGAATTGTCCGGGTCCTAAAATCATTGAGCAATAATTCGATTTATGTCGGTGATGAATATTTCTTGTCATTATTTGAGTTATTCTGTCTTGTCATATCATCGTTGATAACAATAATTGTCTACTGGTTTTGATCATGATCATCGCTCCTTATTATGCAAGCTACAACAATCAATTGGCAGAGTCGATAAATCAGCAACCGATTGGTAAATAGAACTGATCGAATGCACAGAATCGTGCATGGTTTTTGTGTGCTCCGTTCCCATTGAGGTACTGCAGTGGTACTGCAGTGGCCCACAAATGCAGTGGTTCAAGGATTGGACGGTTGAATGATAGAGTCACTGCAGTTCAGTCGTCAGTTCTGATCAGGTCATTGATTTGACGGTTGGATACAATGTCGCATGAGTAACGAGTTAATTCATTGTCATTGCACGTCATGTAACTATCGCGCTCAATTTCGGCCCTTCCCCAAAGAATATCAAAGTAACTGACAATAGAACGTTATGAAAATCGATCGATTATGATAATTACCTGAAAAAAAATAGGTAATTACCTAATTACCTGATAGAGAGAGGTTATCATCGGCAGGGTCCTCCGAGTAGAGGAGTTCTCCGTTCTCAATGTCTACCAGTTCCATAACTGTCTGAGGTGGGTAAGGAGTGGTGTCAAGATAGGAAGTGCAGGTGTCAAGGTATGAAGTGCAGGTGTTAAGGTATAGAGTGACGTCAAGGTGTGGAGTGGTGTTCACCAGTTTCTATGGGGGGCGGGAGGATTAGTAGATAGGTTGAATCTACTCATATTAAGTATAGTTATATCTTGTGTAATCATATATCATTTCCATAATGAAACTACACATCTCACCTAGATTAAATCATAGTAGATAGACTTGACTCTACGCTACATAATGTTCGATGCGTTGTCTTAGTATGAGTAGATCGTTATATAAGGAGATCTTTCATTAATTAACCTAAGTTGTAAGTAGATTGCGGCACAAAATAACCACCCCAAACTACCAAGTGCTCGTCAGACGAGTGAGGTACTTCCATTCCAATCAAAAATTCACCCTCTCGTCTCTCCCCTTACCATCGTCTTTCTTTCCATCACCCTTCAACTACTCGTCGCTAAACTCGATGTTCTTTTGGGCTACCCCAGCTCAATTCAGCAGGAGAATTTTTGAATCTCTTCGAACAGCCACTCTTATGTAGAAGTTGAGTCACGTGATGAAATCTAGTGAGTGCTCGAAAACCCATTAGACTAGTTCATATACCTAACTGGTCGCGCTTGTGGTTTACATCTAAAACACCTAAAACACTGCACTTTAATTCCTCACCACTTACCTTTCCTTTCTCCATTCCCCTCCCTCCCCTCTCGACTTTTCAAAGCTGCTCCCACTCCACTCCCCTTTCCACTCCAGTCCCTCTCCCCTCCACTCCCCTTTCCACTCCAGTCCCTCCCCCCTCCTCTCCACACTCCTCCCCTCCCCATCCCCCTCCACAGTCCACACCCCTCCCCTCCA
>CAMPET010000139.1:104139-126831 GCA_946803715.1 Beroe ovata
GGTAGGGGGGGTTCACGCTTTTTACAGTCTTAATCGGTGTTCCGTTTTGAGCTTGTTTAATCTTCATCATTTTACCCATCTCATTTTGGTTTATAACGTGTCTATAACGTGCTTGTGTTATGTCTAAAACGTGCTCTCCCCCAGGTTTGGGTTGCTATCAGAATGCTGGCACACTTTCTGCCTGGCATGCATCAGGAAGTGGCGTAACACTAATAAAGACCAGGTTAAGAGAAACTGTCCAGTATGCAGAAAACTCAGCTATTTCATCATTCCTTCAGAGGTTTGTGTATGAGATTATCATTGCGTGATTCCTTGCGTGATGACGTGATTTTCTGCGTGATTATATTTATACCCCATTTCCATATTATGAACCATAATTCCCGGCAGGTCTGGGTGACGGATCCCTCGGAAAAAGATAAACTCGTCCAAGTCTACAAGGAGCACCTAGCCACAGTGGACTGCAAACATTTCAATATGGGTCAGAGTTATTGCCCGTTTGGAGCAAACTGTTTCTATAAGCACGCCCTACCAGACGGCACCATTGTAGCAGATAATGTGGTAAGTGGTGGTGATATCATAGCTCATACTAGTTACCATGGTTACTACTTGCTGTTACCAGGTCATGATATTCTCAATGCTATCATAGTAACAACTCACAAAGTTGATTGAAGTGATGGTAAAACCACACTGTTAACATGGTATCACCACACTGTTACCATGGTATCACCACACTGTTACCATGGTATTACCACACTGTTACCATGCACTGTTACCATCACCCAGGTTCGACGGAGGGTAAACTGTGACGGTGACATGATCAACACCGATAACTCCCTCCTCTCAGACTTCCTTGAGGAACTCCTGCTTACATCAGCTGTCAACATACAACGTGTACATGACATTAGATCACTGTTCCAGATTCTAAATCTCAGGGAGCATCCATAGTATATGAACTATCTAGTTTCTACTATCTCGCCCGTGTCTGTCAAAAACTGTGTTTCCTCTGGATTTATGAAAATTATGTGGAGGGTTGTCTAGAATTATCAAAGTGCACGTGATGTTATATCAAGAATATCATGTACTACGGTAGAATCCAATGTATTTTCGAACGTTTTCTGGATTTAAGTTTTGCAATATATTGGTGTTGGCGTCATTTTTTTTCTTATTATTCAAAGGGCTGTCGGAGTCAAGAACTATTACTTCCAAATCCAATAGATTTTCAGATGCCTGATATGCAGTTTTTAATATTTTCCTAATATTTCGAGACAATTTCGTTTTTTATTATTTTCTCAACTTAAGTTGTCGGGCTTACTAATATTTCTACGAGTTTTGTTCATAATCCATACTATTACTATGTGCGCTGTCATAAGCTGAATTATAGTATTTCGTGTATCAGAAATGGATCAAATTCATTCGTCCAAACCATGCAGTTTTATTTGTACCTTATTCAGTAATTATTTCAAAATAAAATTGGTAGAATCAATTCATATACGCTTCCTATAAGTTAACTCAGTTCTATGAAGTTTGATACACGCATAAATACAAAGATGGTTAAGTCCAGGTAGCAGACTTCCTTCTATTTCTTCTCTGAACATAGCAGATCGCGATTCGCTAATGTTTGTCCATGCACATGCAACAAGTTGATAATCGCTGTCCTAAAGCATGCCCTTTGATTGGGCATGAACTAATTCACACCACAGTTCTCTCTCACCACTGGCCTCCACCAGATTACTCCTAGTCCTAAAGTTCCCCCTGCTTCCTAAGTTCTCCTCTCACTGATTGATCGGAGTGAGAATACTCCTCGGTGTCTGACACTCCACCTCACTCACAGCTGGCCCCGTGGCGGCGGCGGCGCCCTCACCACCCTCCCCTTCCTCCACTTGCATCCCTGACGGTGGTCGAGGTGAGAGTGGCGGCAGCGAACATGAGGGCGTGAGCGCCCGCTTCTCCTTCTCGATGAGCAGCTCGTCCTTTGCCCGTGCCTCCTGGAGCCGTCTCTCCAACTCATTCCTCCTCACAAATATCAGTCCACCCACAATGAGCATGAGAGCAAGGAACGCCACTATGAGCAATATCAGGAATATCTCGCCGCCGCTAAACTGCGCCTGCGCTTGCACCCTCACCCACTGCTCCTCACTTCCCAGCATGTTGGTAGCCCGGCACCCATACACTCCCGCTTCACCGCTCGTCACGTACTTCTCACCTTCCTCACCCTCCAGGAGATTGCCGTCTTTAAACCACTGTATAGTGGGCGGGGGTGAGCCCTCAACACTGCAGATTAGGGTGAGGGGTGAGCCACTCGTAGCCACACTAGTGCTCGGCAGACTAATGCTGGGTGCGATAGCCTCGACTACGGTTACAGTGACGTCAGCTTCAGCGTTGTAGACAACTGCAGGGTTATAGAGGTCGGTATTCGTGCCCTTGCAGAGGTATTGGGAACCGTCGTCATCGTATGAAACATTCGCTGAAATCGGTAGTGAATTAGTTGTAGAATTGGTGAAATCCATGGTCAATTAGTTAATTGGTTTATCACTGGCCTAATTATCTCACCTATGTTGAGTAGAGCAAGGATGGAAGTGAAAGTCTTCTTGTACGTGACATCCTCAATCCTGATCGCCATCTCACTATTCTCATCCTTTCCATACCACGTGACTGTCGGGATTGGATTCCCCTGCCCCACACAACTCAATTGTAATTTGTTCCCAACCAGTCCGTACGTTGCGGAATTCACCGTCACTTTCACCGGCACTGGCTCCAGTCCCGCCACAGTAACGGCAAATGAGGACTGCTCCCGGGAGTTAGTTTCAGGGTTGGTGGCGAAGCATTGGTACATGCCGCTGTCTGCCCGACTTGGGTTGGATCTCTGGAGAAACTTTGCCTCCTCCCCAGGCAATCTCTCCCCGTTCTGATACCACGAGTACTCGGACTCCCCAACTGAGTCGGAACACACGAGTGTCAGGTCGTCTCCCTCCAGAATATCCACAGCCACCCCACCATCCACCTCCAGTGTTCCCGATAGCTCAACAGGGATGTTCATCGTCTGACTGCCCTGGGCGTTGCTTCCCTCACATTTGAATGCCGTGACGTCAGCAATGTTGTGAACCACAGCCCAATCGCCGTGCGGACCGACCTCAACGTCGGCAGAGTCGACCAGGACACCAGAATCAGCAGTACGGATTGTTAGGGTCGGCGTGGGGTTGCCTAGGAAACCACAGACGACCCTGACTGAGTCGCCCTTTCGTGCCGATATCTTGTACCTTGCTTTGGCGAAGGAGACATCATGGGAAACCGCCAGTGGGCTCGGGGTAACGGAGCCTGTCACTGTCAGGGTGGCAGAGTTGGAAGTGGCGGTGGCCGAATTCTCGAGAGAGTTCGCCACGCATTGGTACGATCCAGCGTCACTCGCCTTCACGTTTAGGATGTTTAATCCACCGAGAGGATCTACAAATGTGTTTGCCGCATCCACCAACACGCCATTCTTCTTCCACGTGACATAGGGCAGTGGCTTGCCGGTAGGTGGCTTACAATCCAACCTGACGTGATCCACTCCCGCCTTTGTCGTGACATCAGATGGTTCTAACAGGAACTCTGTTCCCAGGTGGCTCACTCTAACCAGAGCGTACCGACTGAGAAGCTTCGTTCCGAATATATCAGCCGCACACGTGACAAACTTCTCATCGAGATGGGGCGTGGCGGCGTGATCTAGCACCAGGGTGTGAGAGTTGTCACCGATAACGGTACCCGTGTTGTCATGGATATTGGCGTGAAGCCGCCACACCCAAGTCATCTCCACAGCTGTGCTCGTTGAGCAGGAGAGAGTGGCAGTGCCACCCTGCTCAATCCAAGTGTCACGTGGCTCGGACTCGAAGTAGAATGCTACATTATCTGAGGGGAGGGGGCGTGGTCATGGTATGACAATGTCAGGGGGAATTGAAAATTTTCTTGTTCATTGATTAGGAGTGGTGTCGCAGAAATGTGGTTCATGAAAACGGAACAAATACGGTAGGAATAGAATACAGAACTTCCTCAGATGTCAGCTTACCTTTGTCCGCAGCAGCCGACAGAGATATCTGTACCACTGTCAAAAGTAGAATACCAACCATCTGCATACCAGTCTTAAACTGCAAAATAAGCGATTAATTAACAGACACTTAGCAATCAATTAACATCAGATAATCAACCAATTATCACTCAATTATCAGCAGGTGGAACAGCTCAGATCATGTATATAACACACAAATATCGAATGTTAACAAATGAAAATCGCACAGTCCTGCTTACTGCAGCACAACACAGTTACTGCAAAGTGACAAGCAAATGCTCAGCATAACAAGCATCGTGTGTTTTTGATAATTCTGCCCTCCCCCTAGTCACAGCAGTGATAGCTCAGCGTCTATTACACTTTGATCACTTAGCATAATATGTTAATTGAAGTGTTAGCGAATGTTAATATAAGTTATTTAATTCGGCAATGAACCAATAAGTATAACTATAAGCATGAAAATTGAAAGTTCCGCAACTTGGCATAACAACGAAAAGAGTTTCGATATTATTATTCGATAAACCTTATTCATTGTTATGAATAAGCTAAAAACCTAACCGAAGCCTAAAAACCTAACCAAGATCCACTTTACTACGAGCTATCCACCGACATTCCTTATCCTAGTGTAAACCATGTGTTGTTTCAGAACAGGAGTGGTGTCAGTTTTGTACTTGATGTTAACAGTCACCCAGTGGGCTGCTTTCTGCAGGGAGAGAGAGTGGTGTCAAGATGGCGTGATATACTGCGATTGAATGATGATCTACGATGAGACATAGGTTTAGAAAGAAATTAGTTTATGATCAATAATTCCTCACAACTTCCCTACAACTGCATGTGCTAACGGAAAGTCTAAGAAAAACGAGAAGTTGCGTATCTCATAATCTGTTCAATTCAACAGTTATTACGGTTGCAATCACGATACCCCCAGTTTCAGCTGTCGGAGGAATGTGATGGTAATCTCGTATAGGAGCCGGTAGAAATGACTCTCCAGCGATGATGTCTTCTCCAGGGAGGGAGTGTCCAGCTTCATTATCTGGTTCAGATGGTATTCCATCTGTAGAGTGTAGGGGGAGGGGTTATGTAATGACGTAATGTCACGAGGGGTAAATTATGATAATGGGGGGGGGCAGTTTCTGATAGTTTGGGATAAGATTATTATCAGTAGCTGGGGCAAGTTATGAGAATTCCACACCCGTGCATAATTCTTGGCCCCAAGTCTTATGCGGTAAAATATGGGCGCGCAAAAACAATGGTCAATCTGATTAGGAATATGTCGTTACCATTTTCATCTCATTAGCATCAAGGAACGCCTGAGCAAGTCGGAGATGAGCTTTGAGCTGGATGAACGTGTTCTGAGACTGGGTAGCCAGCTCGAAATTCGTCACTGCTTTGTTAGTCTCACCGGCCAGCCAGAGGGACTCTGCCAGATCGAACACTGCTTCCCTATTGGCACCCCTACTCATCTTAACTGAGAGAAGATGACGATTATAGAAAGGCAGGAATTCGATGATTATCATGCCCAAAGGACTTAGAGCTGCCCCATTTGAATGAGATGTAGAAACATTCTCGAAGGGCATTTTTGAAACTTAAAGGGACACAAATGCGTAAGATTAAACCTGCCGTGGACAGAGTGGCTATCACTTCATCCAGTGTGACTGCCGGTTTCGCCACTTCCTGTATATTAGTGCTGCTAGCCGCGTTGTCCTGCATCAGCACCGTGATCGATGGATAAATACTCTTCATATCGATAAATCGGTTCTCTCCGTGCCAATGCCACACTTTACCTGCTCGGAATTCATCTGATCAGCGGTTGTTTTCGTCTGTACGGTAGTTCTCGATGTTTGTCTCTTGTTCATCTTCGTTTTCTGTTCCTTGGTATTGCCCCCGGATTCGTGATCGCATTGTCTCTGTTTCTTCAGGAATAAACCTGGAGACGTGATCGTTACATTATGTCGAGGGTATCGACGTACGTGTGATGTTGACGTAAAACATATGTGATACTTGCGACACTTGTGTGATATTCTTGTGTGATACTGGAGTGATGGGCGGATAAAGTATCATACAAAACGACATTACCTTGTTTGAAGATCTCATACATGTCCGTGTTCACTTTGAAGAACGCTGCTCTCATTGCTAAGCCCAGCAAGTGGTAGACCTGGCATGGTTTTCAACATGAACAAGAGTGATTTGGGCCGAAAGTTCGACAGATAAACAAGTTCTAAAGCTCGTATATTTTTGGATATCTCACTGCAAAAGCGAAATTAAAAATAAATGACACACAACAACACCTTGGAATTCTTCCTCTTAGCGAGGGCCCTATGAAATATGGAGATGGCATTAGGCTCCCCGTCTAGGATGCCCAGTTTCAAATACTCCTCCCCGATCATGCAGAGTATCTCAGGGGCACAGTCAGTGTCCATTACCTGAATAACGGAGAGGTCACGTGACTCATTCAGCTAGTCCCGGATATCACTCATATCATTTAATCATAGAAATTTTATCCCGCGTGTACTGTTTGAAGGGAAGATTATAAGCTAGCTTTGGCAGGCTATCGATGGAATTGAAAGTCTCGTATTCGCGACTGCGTGCGACACAAAGGCTCAGATCCATTTTGCATTTTACCTGAGTGAATATCCGTGATGCTTCGTCATCTCCTTTGGAATCTGGGAGTACCATGGCAATGAGCTGGTTCTTAGCTTTTCCCTGGTATATCTTAGCTAGAGTGAAGTCTGGACATCGGATGAGGAGTTTCTTGAACAGCTCCAGTGAGTGAGTCAGGTATCTGTAGAAAAATTTAAGTGTGTTAGGGAGCAGTTTTGACCAGAGCCCAATTGCACCCGAGGTATCCACATGTTTGAATTTTCCGATCCTGAGAACTCACCCGAATCCACAAACCCGTCCCTCATGTTTCGACATATCGTACAGGACGACGGCAAGACCGTACATTGCGATGAGGTTCCCCGGATCTTGCTCCAGACAGGATATAAACTCTCGTCGTGCAGCGCAGTTTAGCTGGAACCACTGAGAAGGGGGAGGGGGGCTGAGTGGGGTCTGACAATGTAGGAAATTAACACCCCGCCCCTTTGACATGACATCTGAACCCAGACCGAATTAAAATACTCTTTGCGCTTTTCCAGAGTAAGCGATTGCAGTCAAATCAGTCATACTATTACTATGAAATCATACCAAACCATATCAGAGAATAATATAAGCGGAATTATTTCAACCTGGTAAAAATGCCCCATTTCCGCCTTGATCCTGCCACAGGAAGCTGGATTGCTTATACGGAGTTGTCTGTAAACCTCATCCAGAATATGCTCCACCTGCAGCAGCGGGGAATACAGTAGGGTAATTACGGGCAATTACGGGGCAATTACTGGTTAATTACAAGGTGTTTGAATCACATGGTGACTCTCCCATGAGTTGAAGTCACATATTAGAAATGTCATATCCGAAATACTGCTTTAATCTTGATCCGATCAATCCATGATCCATGCTCAGTACTCACCTCAGAGTATTGGTTTGTTTTGAGGGCCATGTGAGCCTTGTTTGCAAGACACACCACATTGCCCTCGTCCATTTTCTTCACATTCCTGAAGCACCGCACTCCCCTCCTACCTAAACACAAGGAAATGTTTCCGAAAACAAGACATGATCCGATCTCTTAGTCTTAAGTTTTATGTCACGAAATAATATATCGACAATTATCTTACCGTTCCCTTTAGCACACTCAATGAACCCCATCAGGTTCACTAGGGCAGGTTTGAAGAACTCTGGCATGGTATCCATCTTGAATACGATCTCATTGTACACGTAAGATAGTCTGTTCTGGTCCTGTTCGAGGTTTAAAGCTCGTGTCAGCAGAGATTGAACGAAAAAAAAGGGGAAAAACAAACCCCGACGAAGATTCCAAATAACCTTACATTGAACAAGGTCATAAAACCTAAATTTCACTTTCGACGAACATTCCAAAACCTTCTCTATTTGGTGGTTGAAATGGCTCGGCAATTTCTCTAACTCCGACTGCAACTTGAATCTGTGTTCGTAATCGATACGATGTTGTCGTAGGAGATCACTGTCAAAAGTCTGCGCAGTTGGATTGCCGTGCATCGTTACTGCTGGAGAGGAAATATCCGGGGAATTATAAACTGTAAAAATGTTGTTAATCGCAAAGATTAAATGAAATAATGAACAACAATTGTAGGAAATAACAATCAACGAATTTAATAATTGTCAACAGGTATATTATCGAAAACTAAAACCCGATTATGAATGACAGGATTCTGAAGAAAAATGAAAGTCAGATGTTATAAATAAAATGGCCACAAGATATGAGTAATATGACAAAAGAATAATTATGCATTTCTGCATAAATATGCTTCAAAAAATCAAAACTATAGCGAGCACAACCATTCAAAGCTGTAAAATCAAAATCTCTTCGTTTATATGCTTCGTACCAGTTCGTGCAATGAACGAGAAATTGTTACATTTCACTTCACTTTAAAATGAAGAAGCATGCTAAGGGATTTTACAAAATTTTGTCAAAGACAGAGAAGTTCTAAAAGGTATCTCTTAAGATCTGATGATTGTATTTGGGGTTTATGATCAAGCGAATTGAGAGATGCTTGTAAATTGGTCAGTGATAGAGATCGGAATTTCAAATGTTTAAAACTGTTTAAAAATAACTTCTCTCTTGACTCGGAAACGTTTTAAGATATTGATATGACTTCATTCTCGCCATATAAATGGAAAGAAAAAAATATAACTTATTTTTGTAACGAAAGTTCATAAGCAAGTCCCAAAAAACTAAAAACTCGTGCCAAACCCAAAACTATCTTCAAAAAGTACCCCAGAACTGAGTTTTTTACTTCACTTTTCTTGTAACTTCGATTCCCTTGCTTCAAGTAGTGCGTAACCTGAAAGAATATGGAATTGAGAATCGTACAAAAATTCATTTCACCTTTTTTCCCACGGTCAGCAAACGCGCGGCGCGCGCACGCTTTTCTGTTGTAGTAGATGCTGGTTATAGCCACAGAAATGTTGTCGCGCCTTACAGTTATCAATTGAAAATTTTCTGAATTTGTGACTCATGAACATAACAACATATCATTTGATCCCATGACTTGAGAATATTTTCCTCAGACAACACTCAAATACACGATCCTCAAAAAATGCAGAAATAACCGCATATTATGCCGTCTCTATTTCGTCCCATAACACATGAAATACTTGGTGTCCTCTCATGTTTTCGACAAATGACTGTTTTCTACGTTTTAGCATAGCTGCATTTCTGTATAGTTCGAGCGTACATATGGCTGTATATTTTCTAACACATACAGGCATGATGCTAACTTGTGAGTCACTGAAAGAATTTGACATACCAAAATTTCTATACGCACTGTTTGCTTTTACATTATCACACTGATAATATAAAGAGTAGGAAAGGTAAATTGAAATGAGGTTCCAGTAACAAAACTGTGAACCTAACCTGGACCCCAATACCTAAAACACCCCGCCCCTGCCCCCTCTAGCCCTCCATCCAAAAGTTAATCACGTCAGGAATTCAAATTTCCCCGAAATCAGACCGGATTATAATCACAGAGGTTCAGAATCACGTGACTGCGTTCCTTGCTTTCATTGGTGATATCCAAATTCTCTTTGTTCAACTGCTGTCACAAATGAAGACATTTATGACTCAATAGTTAAATTTGTTTGTGTTTATTCACTCCACTCCCTTTCATCTTTTGTCGTCTTCTATTATACTCGAAACTTCACAAGTCGCTACAAATTGAATAAAGCTCAGACAAAGTGACATTTTCATTGACACATTGACACACGCTAACTCTATCAATAATGGTGAAGTCAAGACACATCTGGCCGACTTCATATTCTCGGAAATTGCCGAAACTCGGTATAAAACCCGAGAACCGACTCCGAATTTTCCATTTCCACCGAAGATTTTTCGTATACCACAATGAAGATTCTACTTTTCCTCTCGGCGGTTCTCAGCGTCGCAGCCCTCACCTCCGACGTTCGTCAACTTTTCCGTGAAGCAATGCGGAAGTACGGACGACGTGACCACATCGTACTCAAATCCGCTTCCGCTGACATGATGGAAAAACGATTCCAATCGTTCGTGAAATTCCACGCGGTTGTGGAATCTATCAACAACGATCCTTCACTTCCGTATACAGCTGCCGATAACTTCATGTCGATCCTCACAGACGAGGAGCGGGAGCGGTATCACGGCGTCAACGCGTCTCTCCCTCGGGACGAGGATATGCCGGAAGAGGAACGTAGGATCGTGAAACGCGATGATACGGAAATTCCCGAACAGCGGGATTTCTCTGATATCCTCCCGCCGGTCAAAGATCAAGGGGACTGCGGATCGTGCTGGATATTCAGCGCAGCAGCATCGCTCGAGGGCGAGATCTACTTCACGACGGGGCAGCAGGTGAGTGTATCGGAGCAGGAATTCGTGGATTGTGTCATTGTTTCCCGGGATTCGTGTGGCGGAGGCTGGCCGAGCTATTGTTTCCGATATCTGGAACGGAAACAGCAGATAGCACCGAGTAGTTCGTATCCCTACTGGCCCATGGACCCGGGCTATTGTCGGAGAGATTCCAGTAAACCAAATCTGTTCCGGGATTTAGGGATCTTTTCTAGAGGACGTGAACGACTCAGTCGAATGGAAGAGGCGTTACTGATTGGCGCAGCAAGTCACGTGGTATCGGTTACAATCCATGCTAATTATCGGTTTAAAGCGTACGAATCCGGTATTTACGTGGACGATGACTGTCACTACAAAGTAAACCACGCAGTGGACGTGGTCGGGTATGGGAAGCAAGACGGGAGAAAGTATTGGAAAATCAGGAATAGTTGGGGGGCTGACTGGGGAGAGGCCGGGTACATGCTCATGGATCGCGAGGTAGAGAACATGTGCTATATTGCTGAATACGGGCAGTATCCGGCGCTGGAGTGCCGGTCGTGGCGGACATGTCACGGAAAAACACCGGACGAGGGAGACAAATTTACCAGAGACGATGACGACGATAAAACTGAGGAGGAGGATAGGAGTTACGATGATGAAAACTTTGTGGAGAGAAGTCTCAGTCCATGCATGAAGCTCTACTCGGGAGCTTTTAAAAAGTGCGATTCGAGAAGTGAATGTGTAGTCGGCTATGTGAAGAATAATTGTTTCTTGGGGAGCGATGCTAATTCTGCCGGGAGAAACCAGATATATGTCCACAAATCGCTGGACGGGAGAGAAGGCCAGAGTGTTTGCAAGGAGGAGGTTGAACTGTCTGAACGACTGAAATCGAAAGATAAAGCTCGGGAAAAATGTAAAGATTCTGTGGAAGCTGAAAAGTGTGTGATGGTCCAACAGGATAAGTTTTGGTATGCGTCAGTTGGGAAAAAGACGCCTGGAAGCACACGCTGGATGGATGTAAATTACAAGTGTTAATGAGTGGGTAATGATTCGATATAATTTGAGTACTTTGAGAACGGCGTCTTCTCTGATTTCGTATTTTAGAGGAAGGAAAAAATTCCTGAAAGTAGGCATAGTCTACAGCGCAAAAATTTGGTTAAAACCAAACTATCTCTAATCTATAATTATATTTACCCAGTTTTATCCTGGAAGCATTGAGTTTTCTTGTTTTATCCTTCAGCTTCGCTCTACACACTGCTACTATCCGATCTCTGTTCCTCTCCAAATCTTCCAACTTCTTTCCCTATTGTGAAGAAAAGGGTTTAGGGAAGAACAATTTCTTCAGCGCAGAATGAAACTGTGATCTCTACTATTCTTATCACTGAATCACGAGACATGAATGAATGTTTTCGCAATCGTCCTCAGCAATGAAACAGTCCTAGTGGTCGGGCAAAATGAACTCAAATTACCATATCCTCGTTAATTATGGAGTGTTCGTCCTGAAGGAAATCCACTGTGTTTTGAAGTTCGTGGATGGTCAGATTAGCGTCGTTAAGACACCTTGACAGCTGCGCTATCTGAACACAAGGAAATATTTTTAAATGCGATGAGAGATATGCCATATTACAAATGACAGTACTTAGGTACTCTTCATAAGATTCATGTGGGAGCCTGGGAGTATTCCATTTTCTGACCTTTTGGGCCGATTCGGCATTCTTCTCAACTTGACAGCTCAGTCTGGGAATATTTCATCATCAAACACAACATCAAGAATTATCAAATTAAAATTCAATAAAACGTGAGCTGAGAATAAATCCAAGGAATATTACCTCTCTTCAAGTTCGATTACTCTTGCAATCATTTCATTTTCCTTCCTTGATACGTCACTCTCACCACACGCCACGTGACCAGTTGTGGTCACGTTATTTTCCGTGATCACGTGATCGTTATTTTCCGTGATTACGTGATCGTTGTAGGGATTGTCACGTGTACGACTCATAGATACGACACGTGCCCACAGTTCTTCGTTACGTGCTTCAACCGTTTCTAGCTAAAAATCAGGTGATTACAACCAAATGCCTATTGAAACTAACAAATGCGGCAATTGGTCTCATAACTGTAAATGGAAACGTTTCGAATTTAGCTTACTAAAATAACGGTTGATAATTTACTTCTCACCTGTTTTTGAAGATCTGATTTGTCAGATAGCACTTTGTTGAAAGCATTGTGTAACGATCGTACGTTATTTAGCTGCGAGCTGAGGGCTTCAACTTCTTCTTTCAACTTTGCTGCATTTTGGATGTTATCAAATTTTCTCAACACAAAAATGTAAGACTGGACTACTTTTTGAACTTCATCTTTATCCATTTGTCTTGCGACGTAGCCATAAACCATTGTTAACCAACCAAAACCCCAATTAATTTCAAGACATACCCACAGATTCCTTCAACCGAACATTTTCTCGAGCTAAACTTTCATTATCCTCCACCACACTACACGATGCAGACACAGATCCAGACGGGGATCCAGGTGACGAAGATCCAGGGGACAAAGATGACGAAGGTTCGAACGTTTCACTTGCTCTCCGTTTAGTTCCACCACGGGTGTACTGTGATTCCTCCCAGATCAGATGGTCCTGTTTTTCCTGACCGGGATATTGTTTCATGGTACCAGGGTACCATGTATGGTACCAGGGTACCAGGGTATTACGTACTCAAACCATTGGTACCAGGGTATTACGTACTCAAACCATTGGTACCGGGGTATAACGTACTCAAACCATTGGTACCAGGGAGGTATCGGAATATCCTTCTTCCCACGACAGATAAGTGATGACCGTCCTTGTAATTGCGTATTTGAATGAAAAACAAGCTCACAAAATTGCTTTTTAAGTTTTTAGATGCACGCTATTCATCTCTTAAATGATTGCTTCCATGATAGGTGGCCAAAGAGATTTCATTTTTTCAGGAACATTCACCGTTCATTTACATTTTACAATTTAGCGATTGAAATAATCAAATTTCTCATGATAGAAAGGGGACTCTACCTCCAGAATAGGTGACAGCAAAGGTACTTGAGTCATGGATGGAGATTAAGCGATTATTTGGACGTTAAACAGTAAGTAATGTACGGTAAACAACACCATAATGGCACAACACAACTGTAACATAGTATTGTAGTTATGCGTGGTTGACATGTGTTACTATACGTGGATCGACATGTGTAATCTGAGTGGTGAAGCCAGGCACCGCCATAAGTGCACATGATAAGAGGTAATGGTGGTGCTTTACATCCTCTGGGATTGATCGTCAAAATATGAATATATATTGAACTGGGGCAGTGGGGCATGGTAGACAGAGCCAGAATCATGTTTCACAGCATGATTCTATGCTATTCTTGGCTATTCTAGGCTTTTCTAGGCTATTCTAGGCATTCGTTTCCACCGAGATATGTAATATATATCAAACAAAGTTTAACTCAGTTCATCCATGTTTGCAGGGGGTTGGAACCCCGCTACCAGTTTACATCCCTACCTGATGCAAAGCTCGTAGCTCCTTCTTGGCAGCATTTAGGGTTTGCACCAGGGCACTATTATCCTCAGCCAGCTTCTCATTCATCAGCAGTACACTCTCTCTACATCCAATGTAGTTCCTGCCGATACGCCGGAGAGCAGATAACTGATCCTGATATTATCAGAAATTATCAGATACTTACTGATTAGTTATTACCTACTGATTAAACTACTAGATGATTGAAATGCTTATAATTGATGATAAGTCATAAAAAAGAGCTACATGAATGGTGAGTTAAGAATTCCAAATGTATAAATCAGGGCCAGGACTGCAAAATCAGTCGATGAAGTGCTATATCAGAAGCCCTTCCTCATGTACCTCATGCATGTGGATTGTGGAATATGATAATCAATCAATGCAGCATGACGTCAAGGGCGGCCCTTAATCTCAGTCACCCTACAAACTTACAGTGAGGGAATCAAGAGTTGCTGTGAGGGATCTGTTGTCGTGGAGAAGTCTGATATTGTCTACTCTTAGCATCTCCAGTTGTCGGTAGTCTATGAAAGAAAGAAGATTATATTGTCAGGATTTCTATCCAGGGAGAATACGGATTTTTGGGTTGTTGGGGAAGAAATTTCCCAGGAATCCCCGGGTAGCGTCTTTCGTTCTCTAAATGAGCATGTACATACATTGAGACAGTTTCATGATTGTGATAGAAGGAATGACTTGAGATTTATACATTATTGAATACCTATTGAGAATACTACATTATGTTCACTACATAAGGTAATCTATCATAAACTGAATTTTACTATTATTTCAATACAAGACAGAATTCCATTTGAGTCCATTATTCGCGGTTCACAACAGCAATACATTCTAGCAGTTTACAATGTACACTCAGTCATCAGGTGTGCAGGGAGTCCTTTGTCAACGCAGTTGTTATTATATATTGGAGGCTATAGTGAAGAACGCGTGTTTGTGTTATTACCTCAACATGGAATTTAGGCACAAGGGATGTGTTCAAGGTACAATAGATTAGTTGTAAGACACTAACTGAAGCAAATGAATCCACAGTCCCAGACTAATTAGCATTATTTCAGCATACTCTGCAATGATACAAAAATCAAGCTCTTACCATGGATTGAATTTTGGATTATTGGGCATTTCTCCTTCTGCTGTAGGAGATCTATCTCTTTATCTCTGGATGCCAAGGCTTCCTCAAGAATGAGAACTTTACAATCCTTCTGGTTAATCTGTTAAAAAGTTAAATCAAGATACCTATGAGGTGGCTGAAAGTTTGTCAAGCTAAGGCTGAACAAACGACAAATAATTGCTCCAACAAAAAGTTTATCCAGATCAATTGACACAATGAACCAAGTTGTAATGTGATCACAATGTCACTGCAGCAATGCAATCATTAGCCATGATTCATGGACCTCAAATATTCAAACCTTTAGATTTAGCCTCTTGTTTTCATTAATGCTTTTCAAACATTCTGTCTGCAATGTTTCTGTCTGAACCAAAAGTGATAACCTTGGGAAAGGTTCAATAATATGAAGTCAGTGCCCAGCTGTGTTTTCAGAATAGCATTTGTGATTTGATAGAAATCAAACTACCTCTCCAAATTGGAAGCCGAAAACTTTTCAGTCATCTGATGAAGCTTCTCCTTCACTGTATCAGTTTCAAGCTTATGTTTATTTAATTGATCCAACAACTTAGCGGAATGATTATCAGCTTGTGTTGCTGTTTGAGAACATGCATCTATCCTTCTTCTTTTTAGAGATCCATTTTGGGATAAAGAGAGTGATAGCTTGAACTCTTCACTGAGCAAGCTGACTGCATCTGTAACATTCTTGACTTCCCCATGGATGTCAGTGTATGTCACTGATACTGTCTGGCAATCTGATGTGTCCACAAATGATGAATCAAAGTATCCCTCATCGTAATCATCATGCTTTTTCTCCTCATCCTTCTCCTCTTGAGGCATCAATTTGTATTCAGATACGACAGATAACCCTGGTCAGTCCAAAGACTTATGACAAATACTTCTTATCACATTGTTAAGCTGAAGTGGTGGGCATGGTAATACTTTCACTACAATGGTCAAGTTTAATGATTCCCCGTATCCAATATTATCATATTTGGGAAGTAACCTACTGAATTGACAAATAGAAAATTAAATAAATATCCCAAAAAGATTGAGTCAGTTTTGAGGCTGACCAGTGTAAGGAAATTGGTGTTTAATCAATATTGGAATATAGTGCAGCACTTTTTAGTTCAATGGTCTTGAAATTTAGAATTATCATGACTCAAAGGTACAATGTGCATAGGATTTGCCAATAAATGAAATTTCAGAATAAATAAGTTCAACCTTAGTAGATAAATTTATGAAAAAGGATAGTATGGCCATGGCTGTTTAGAAACATTTCCATGTAAGACATACTGAATCTTGACAATAGAATTGCAAAAAATCTGACAATTCTGAGCAGTAGAAATTATAATTTTCCAAATTTAAAAGTGAAAAGATTCAATATCAAATGACATCTAGCATATTCATTATAATAATTGTCTGTATTGGAATTCTTACTGGACTCTTTCTTGGACAAAACTTATCATGATTTTTCTAAGGCCATACGGAAAAATTTTGGAGACGCACAGTACACGACGCGCCGCGCGCGAACCAGTTGCAATGCATGAAATTGAATAGAATTGAGTGGCTGTGTGCTGTGGAGGACAATGTTTCGGTGAAACACTGCACGACCTTGTCAGATGTTACCTGACCTGTTTTTCGCGCCGCGCGCGAGAAACAGGTCAGGTAACATCTGACAAGCACGACCCGGGCCCTGGATATTCGATATATGATTATGAGTATGACGGCCACGGCATGACGCCGTCTTGTCTTTGTCAGATTCTATCTGACCTCTGTTTCTCGCGCGCGTTTTCATCGCATCGAGGAAGTGTGAAGCATGACGGCGCGTGTGAGAAACAGAGGTCAGATAAAATCTGGCAAGACGCTTAGACGCTGCCCGTGATCGAATCATAAGATCATTTTGCCGGATCGGATGTTATCTGTCCGACTGTCCATTCTTTCTCGCTCGGCGCGCGCCGTGTGCGAGAAATAGTAGACAGATAACATCCGACAATGATCATTGATCTGTCAACGACTCAACAATGTATTTGATTACAGATATAATGATAAAGGATTAAAGAATGAAGGCACGCGATAAAATTAATCATAAGTCATGAATTAAATTAAATAAATATTAAATATTTGTCGTATTGTNTGCCAATAAATGAAATTTCAGAATAAATAAGTTTAATCTTAGTAGATACATTTATGAAACAAGATAGTATGGCCATGGCTGTTTAGAAACATTTCCATGTAAGACATACTAAATCTTGACAATAGAATTGCAAAAAAATCTAACAATTCTGAGGAGTAGAAATTATAATGTTCCAAATTTAATAGTGAAAAGATTCAATATCAAATGACATTTTTTTGTTGTTCCGCGCACGCCGTGCAAGAAGTAAGAAAGTCATCTAGCATGTTCATTTTAATAATTGTCTGTATTGGAATTCTTACTGGACTCCTTCTTGGACAAAACTTATTGATTTTTTTGAGGCCATACGGAAAAATTTTGGAGACGCGCCGCGCAAGACGCGCCGCGCGCGAACCATTTACCAATAACCAGTCTGCAGTTGCGATGCATGAATAGAATTGAGTGGAGGACGATGTTTCGGTGAAACACGGCCCTGTTCCCACGCTGCGTGACCCAAATACTCCGCGCGCGCTGCGCGCGTCTCCTTTCTACGACTTTTCAGTTCACTGAGTAGAACAGGGGCGCGCAACGTGTGCACACACGGCCCGCGCCGGATATTCGATATATGAGTATGACGGCCACAGCATGACGCCGTCTTGTCTTTGTCAGATTCTATCTGACCTCTGTTTCTCGCGCGCGCTTAACTTTCATCGCATCGACTTCGAGGAAGTGCGAAGCAATGAAGCATGACGGCGCGTGTGAGAAACAGAGGTCAGATAAAATCTGGCATTCTGGCAAGACGCTGCCCGTGATCGAATCATAAGACCATTTTGCCGGATGTTATCTGTCCGACTGTCCATTATTTCTCGCTCGGCGCGCGCCGTGTGCGAGAAATAGTACTAGTAGACAGATAACATCCGACAATGATCATTGATCTGTCAACGACTCAACAATGTATATGATTACAGATATAATTATAATGATAATGATAAAGGATTAAAGAATGAAGGCGCGCGATAAAATTAATCATAAATCATGAATTAAATAAATATTAAATATTTGTCGTATTGTCGTATTACTATCTCAATCTACAATCTATGATTTATAACCACAACGTACATATCATTATTTATTTAAATTAACGTAGTTCTTCTAAACAATAACAAAGGGGCAAAAAATCAGCATCCAACTTTTGCATGGAAAGGGATAAGTGAGTCCCAACTTTTCATATCTAAAATTTTTCGACATAAAGTTAAACCCACTAAAGTGGGTGTGTCCTCAGAGTCTAAAAGTTTACGAGTTTTTGGCAACCCCAAACTGCATAGCTGCAGTCGTGGTTGCAATCAAGTTCGAGAAAATCAGCAGACTGGAAAGTGCGAGAGCTTGTTTGTTCTGAGGAGAAATGTCCGGTTGTTGAGACACATCACGCGTTATATCACGTGGCATATCACGTGAGAAAGACGTGTTGCCAGGCAACGATGGTCTTGTCGGTGAAGTAAAGCTGCTACTCTCACTCGGCAGCTGTCCTGTTCTGAAGTGTGACGTCACCAGGCTGCTCTGTGACGTCATCATGGGCTCTGGTTGCTGCTGTCCTGGAATCATACATCGCCTCTTGGCTGGATACACCGCGATGGGGGATAGGATTGAGGGGGAAGAGTGGAAATACGAGGGGGATGTATCCGTGGGGAACGCCGGCTTCCCACCACCGCTGCCAAACGTGCCACGTGTCGATATGACGTCACGTGTTGATATGACGTCACGTGGCGAGGTGGATGTGGGAGCGGATGTGGATACAGCATGGCTCATGGGAGACATGCTGTCTAACCCGGGGTAGCTGGAGGCGACAGGCTTCACCGTGTCCGAGAGTGTTGTCATGGTAACATCACGTGTCATGTCACGTGATAGAAAGGGCTGGGAGCTGGCCAGTTGAACGGAAATGTTGTTATCAGTTGTATGGCAATGGAGGATGTGTTTCTCTAGGGAACCTGGATCCGAAAGAATTGTTACAACCGGAGCGTTTTCTTCCGAAATATGTCTCCAAAATTTCGCGTGAATACGGTTTTAGAATTAGAAATTAGAGGGACATGGGACTACTCCTAAGTTTCTTATATAAGTCGTAAGGGACGTTTACCTGAATCGGGGAAGGGAAGCAAGCAGAGAGCGCAGATCGATGGGCTAGTCTTATTCTCGAGAGCGTTAAAGTTGGGCGGTGACGTCATGTTCTGTGACGTCACTTGGGAGGTTGTCATGGTAACGTGTGATCTCATGTGTAGGTAGAGGGAGGAGTGTTGGGTGAACTTCTTATCGCAGAAATCGCACTGTGGATTATAGTGGAGCGGAGTTAGGGGCACTATAGTATAAGTTTAGGGCAGAAATCGAGTGCAGGGATATTGAAAAGACTACGTGGTGCTATTCTCACATCAATATCTAGTTTAAGAATCTAGATTAACAGTATTACAACTGGCTATTTTTCCCGGACAGTTTGAATCAACGATTAGCGTGTCCGCCTTGTTTAGCAAATAGAACACAATCGCGATTGTTTAGCAAATAGAACACAATCTTGATTGAAAATTCTCCCTACCTGGAAAGGCCGTTCCCCAGTATGTGTCCTAAGGTGAGTTGTAAGGTGAGTAGAGTTGGTGAAACTCTTGCCGCACTGAGGGCAGGAAAACGGTTTTTCTCCGGTATGACACCTGAAAAACAATGAGGAGGTTTAACAACAAGCTTAACAGAGATACCCGTTTTCAATTCTAGAGATTTTCGAGGGTCGCGACTTTCAAAGCTACAATTTTTCGATAGAATTTCTCTCATTGGGCTCATTTTTGTATACCACACGAAACAGAAAGGCCTGAGTTGCGCTTCGAGTATACAATCGAGCGAGGAGTTGAATTTTATTGAATTTTGTCAAGACTAAGAGACAATTTTTGAAGAAGTTTTGTGGCTTGCGCGTCACAAACGAACACGCGCCTCAATTTCGCCAAATATAGCTCGCTTCGAAACAATTGTTTTCAGAAAAAAATTGAGCGCATTGTAAATTAATTCATGAACGCAGCACACAGCAGCGCATTTCAAGATCATCGACGCACGCATTCAAGCTCTTAATATTGCCCTTTTTCTTTTAAGGAGAGCGAGGTCAGACTGGGACAGAGTGAGAGAGGGAGGGGGCTGGGGAATGATATTTGATCAAATTGAGGCGCGCGCTATCACTGTTTATTGTCATTCAAATGTCACACCTCCAGTTGGAATCTTATAAAGGAGCATTGTTACCATGGAAACTATAATATAAAGATCTGCACCCCGATTCTATGAAGATATTGTCGGGAAGGGGCGCTATTGGATTGGGTCTTGCTCTCTCCCATATTGCCTGATTATATACCCGCGTCCACTTCAAGTCCGACGTGATATAATATACCTGCCTCACTCTTTAATGTAATGAAACTTTTGCTCCACCAATCATAGGCCCGTGAAGAGGGGTCACGTGATATGCTGTCAAGAGAGAGTGACCGGCAGGTGCACGTGGCAATAATGGCACGCGCGCGCGGGCATTATGAGTGAGTAGATACCCGGAGGGCTGTAAGACCCGTAAAGCCATTGTCATATAACAGTGCCTACTGCCTACGTGCGAGGGTGATTTTCATTTATTACACAATCTATAATGTAACGAATTGACACGTGTACCAAAGTACGTTTAACACGTGACGAAATCTGTTGTAACTGTGTCACGTGACCCGATTGTCAATTGTGTCACGTGACTGTAGAACTAATGTAATGAAGATATATCATTGAGTAGTAGTGCGAGTATTACACGAAATCGTCTCGGCATCGCGTGAATTAGGTTACGAAACACAATTTGTCCGAGAAAAGTAAAAAATTTAAAAAATGTAAGGGCGTGCTGAAATCTGTCGTAATCTCAAGTGAATAATATCCGAGGAAACATCTGAATTCTGCAGAACTCTGAGCCTACCTCATGTGTCGTTTTAGAGCAGTTGACTGGTTGTACGCTTTTGGGCACTTGGAACACTGATAGGGACGTTCTCCAGTGTGAGTGTACATGTGAGTATGGAGATTACCTGAGGGGGTCGAGGACTCGTATTAGGCATGAGAAATCATGGAAATAATGGTAGGAATGAATACAATTTCGAAATAGAAACCATAATTGTTAAGCAGCCACACTCCTTTACAAACACTAGTGCGCACCCTCTTGCCACACCCCTCTACAAGTGCAAAACCCCCCTCCACTCACCGAGCTGACTGAATCTCTTGCCACACCCCTCAACCTCACACGGGTAGGGCTTCTCCCCCGTGTGTGTCAGCATGTGCCTCTTCAGGTTTGTCCACCGTGTAAACCGCATCCCGCAGTCCAGTCTCTCACACTTGAAAATCCGGGGATTTTGCGCAGGACGGACTTTCATTCGCTTTGGCGGCTGAGAGGGGAGGAGAAGGGGTGAGTGAGAGGGAGGGGTTGAGAGGGGAGGAGAACCCGGGTCCATGTTACTAGGTGATTTAAAAACATCCTAGACGCGAAACAATTGCATATTAAACAGAGTCTGGCGACGAATCAAACTTATCCCGAGAATTGCTGAGTACAGGGAGAAGGGGAGAGGGATGGCTGGGACAGAAGTATGAACTCATTCCAAATCGAGAACAATCTCTAACAGAACTGTACCTTGTTATTTATGGCTGGACTAGCAGGACATTGTAGCACATGTTCGTTTAGCTGGTTTGTTGACTCAAACCGCAGCAAGCACATGTTGCACCTGTGAGAAAAGGGGAGGGGTGAATTGGGGGATCAAAAAACGGCGTTGCATCATCAGATCGCATCATCGTATAGAATTCAGCGTTTAAAATGAAATCAAACTAGCAGTGATTTCTAATAAACTGGTAGAGCAGTCGCTATGATCAGACAGGTTCCCATCAAAATGCAATAAATTCGCACTATTTAAAATTGATTAATAATGAAAAACAATGCGTCAATGAAAACACGTTTACTCCAATAAACAAAAGGAAAGCACGTCTACAAGCCCGCTCGAGATCTCTGGATTTACCATGTAAGGGAAATTTGAGTATGATGGCGAAAGAGAAATTGACAAACTCATTCCCACGACCAAAAATTCCGGATTCCGGGAACGGGCGGAAAATGAACGCAGAAAATCAATTTAATTACAGTCGCTTGACGCTCCAAACAAGTTTTTAGGGTATGCATGGCGTATGCTATCAACAATCAACTTAACAAAAATAACTTACGGATTTCCAAATTCAAGAATCGAACGAAGAGATGGAGGAAGGATTTCAACTCTGAATCACCAAAGATGGCGAAGATGACAATAAATCAAGTTATATCAGCAATAATGGGGTCCACACCTCATGCATGACACACTAATTGGATGCGCCGCAATATATATAAAGTCCTAATGGGAGAGAGAGAGAGAGAGAGAGAGAGAGAGA
>CAMPET010000139.1:126904-177957 GCA_946803715.1 Beroe ovata
GGGGTGACAAGGGGTGAGAGTTGAGCAGAGTGAGGGGTGGCTGAGAGATTGGGGGGTGACAAGGGGTCTGGGGTAGGAGAGGGGGTACAAGGAGGTAAGTGGAAGTAGAAGGGGAGAGAGTGGTGGTGAAGGGGGGAGGGGGTTTAGGAGGCATTGATGGGGTAAGAGTAGGGGAGGAGAGAAATTGGGAGGGGATGAGCAAAGGAACGAAATTTTGGAGAAGTCGCAATGAAAGTTTGAGAATACGGGGATTCGTTGATACTAATCATTGACGATCAATGCAGTTATGTAGTCAATATCACCAATTTCACCATCAGGGTCATTCCTAGAAAAGTGAAAACTTTTCGCCAAATTTGGGAAATGCAAACTGATATTTCTGCGACGGGTTATATATGCCCAGCAGTTCCGATACTTGTTAATATTTCAAGGAATTTAAACCCTTACTTTCATATTAATACCTATTTTAGTTAATTACGTTAATTATCGCAAGCATGCTTAAGTCCTCCAATAGGTTAAAAGAGTAAAATAACCGTCTACTTTTATATAAAACGCAGGCGTTTTAATATTTGTTTAATTTTCAAGTTTCTATTCAATAATATTCAAATCACGTCTGATGGATGCTGCTTTAAACCAATTCTTTGAAAAAAAGGTAGGTATAGCCCAAATCGTGGAATGATATTCGAATTTTTGAACGTATTTTGTATTGCTGGTTTAACGGAAGAATGTCTAATTCCTAAACCTCATGTTGACTGGCATATTAACAACCGTCAGTGAATTAATGAAGAAAATTGTGTTTATTTGAAATTAATTGTAGTAAATAATCAACACCGAAAGAATAAGGCAAGAAAATGATAAATAAATTATTCACGAAACATTCCAATATATATGTTGAGTGAAATACTTTCAAATGTATGTCGATAATATAAACTCAGGAATATTAACTTTAAGGAATTTTAATTGAACTAGATTTGATAGATAAAATTCAAATTCCTTGCTAATTAATAGTTGTTCTGTTCACATACGTCATACATATATCCAAAACCAGTCACATAGGAATACTTCCCAACTAGATTTTATCCCCAGCAAAATATAAATTGTCTCCTGATCAACGTAAGAATTAGCGGTTTAATAAGGAAAACAGCGGTTATCGCAACCAAAACAAGCGGTAAACCATTACCAGAATAGTGGCCCAGAACTGCTCTTGGCCAGTATTTGGGGACCGACAGAACCAACCATGTTATTCACAGCTAGTATTAAGTATAGATGAGGAATCCAAACTTAAGTGTTCTATCAGAACTCAGAGATGAGATTCGCAATCCATGCCACTTTTAAAAATATGACCAATATGTTGTAAGAATCCAACTTCTTCAAGAAACCATTCTCAGGCAAACTTAAAAAGAGAGAAAAGAAGAGAGGGAGAGAATGCTATAGAATGCATAAATTATTCTGGTGATTCAGAGGACCGAAGCAAAAAGAGGTTTTCAAGCCCGTTCGCAATTCAGAGAATTGTATGAGTCTCGCGTCGCGCGCACACATACACGTACAGCCATGCACACATACAAAGCACTTGAAACTCACGAAGACATGAAATAAAAATATATTCGAGAGTTTTTATTTTTTTTCAATGAAAGGTAATCCCGAACAAAAGGTTACTCGTGCACCACGAACATTTCTTCGTAGCGAAAATGGGGTACGGAAGGAAGTATTATAAAGGAGCAATTTGTGTTGCATCCAGAGCAAATTGAGCAACTACACAGCGTGACATCAGCCCACTTCCGACCATTGTGCAACCATGCTTTGTTGAAACAAAGCAAACCTGAAGAGGTATACGAGAATATATTTCCTTGCGTTTTCCTAATTAATTCGGAGATGGTTTACATGTTACGTAGTCAGCTGATGGCGAAATTTCATTGTCCGATTGATCACGCACCGCTATTGTAATTACAATTATCGAGTGAAAAAGTGAAACGGCCCAAATTTTGATTACGTATTATGTGAATGATTCCTTAACGCTTTAATTCGTTCGATACGGCCTCATCCTGATTCATATCGGCCATTTTCGAATCCACCATGACCTCAAGTCTATCGCAATTACAATAATTTGGGGACAAACTGCATGTGATTCAATAGTTTGACCCCTAATTGTACTTAACTATCACATGATACAGGCACCGATTGCAATACAGCCCCACTGAGGGATTTGACATGAACTTCTCCTGCATTCTCTCTCTTGCGACCCTAAAGGTGCTCAACCCTCCCCCCGCTGTGATACCGGTATTAATCCGATTATTCTAACCAGACAATATCCGCACGTGCGCGTCGCTCGCGCGCGCACCTCACTCTAATATATGCGAGCAAGCGACCCTTAGGGTCAAACACCATGCAACCTAATTTGCGTCCAATTAGGACAAGGGTAAAGGGGAGAGAGATGTGTGTTATTGAGAGTATTGAGGGGCCCTAGGGAGGCGAGTGAAGGGGGATCTTAGTTAATTGGGTTAATGGAATGTGTCAGAGAGTGAGAGAATATGCAGAGGAGAGGGAGAGGGGGTGTGGAGACATGATGGCCAGGTCAAGTGACATGGTGACATGTATCTGGTACCGACCTATGTTTCAGTTGTGGACAGATTTTCGTTTAAATTAAATGGTAAATTTATGGGAAGAATCATGCAAAATAGCATCGAGGCGGAAGCATGGTCCGTTATCAGCACGAATGAATCAGTTGGGAAAATTAAAGCGGGGAACCGAAACGCAGAAACGACCACAAAAACAGCAATGACGGTAAATTGTATCAAAGAACAGTCTGAAGAATATACGAACACCACTCACCAAATTGAAGTGAAGGTTGACTCTGATTGAATCATGGTTGTTGTACCACTTTCCGATCCAATCACCATCTAAGGAATATTATAGTAATAACGTAACCTAACGATTATAAAACAAGTTTTTCGGGGGGGAAATTTCGAAAAAATGAGGTGGATTGATAATTTGTATCATCTGAATTGGGGTTTGAGTGAACGTTCCAAGTTTGACCCAAATCAACTATAACTTCGTTTGACAAGATACTTGGGTATATTTTCTTGCTCATCACTGATTGCAAATCAGTAAATCAGGCCCCTATCTCAAAGCCAGGTCATCCTAAGATATATCTACCATTTACCAATGATGCTGGTCTATCATGGATCACCAACAAAAACGGTCAACGCACTACAACAGCAATCTGATGTTGGGGATCTAGATGAATTAAACAGTGAACAACTTTCCAATTTATATATGCGAATTGTGAACCTTATCGTATGAACTTCGATAAACATTTTCCTTATTAGTTCATTGAATGCGAATAAATATTCAATCATATCTATCCGTCATGAAATTATCAATTTATGTAGTTTCCTGCTCCTGTCTGTCAATCAGAAAATCGAGCACGTCAGGAGGAACTTGATGTTGTTGCCATAGTAACCGGTTACATGAAGAGCAACGGATTGATCATCCTTGATACGCGTTTTCATATTTTCACGGAAAGTGGTCAAGTGCTGTTGCGACCCGGCGAAAAAGAAAATGAATTTCGAAATCTCGACTCATATCAAACGTAGCCACCAAGCTCCACTATTTCAGCGTCCAACGAGTAGAAACATCAGCTAGCAACTAACTTCGAAACTTAGCAATAACTACATGATTTCATACCCTAGAGGCTAGAAGCAACCCTAGCAACAATTGTAGTAACAACCACCTCGCACAACAACCGTGGTAACTACTACCACCTCGCACAACAACCACGAGCAACATGGTGTAGCGGGAAGTGACACAAAACTATTCGGTTATCTACTCAGGCAGCTCACCATTATCAACTGTCAATAGCTCGCCTTTATTGCAACACGTGTCGCTACGCACGTGCAAATATACGGCGAGTTCTCATTGGCTGATTAAAGGGGCACACGCCAAAGAACGCGTGCTGATTGGCTAAAGAGGGGGGAGCTTTGCTCAATCTCAAATATATTGGATTTATGCTCCTGACTGGCGAGAGGGTCGACAAAGCAATAATAACATGTCAAAAAGTGGAGTGCTCCGACATCGTCGCCACTTGCTCTCTCGCGCGATGTCCAGCCTAAATAGGATACAGGAGGGGGAGTAGGTTGTGTGTGTGTGTGTGTGTGTGTGTGTGTGTGTGTGTGTGTGTGTGTGTGTGTGTGTGTGTCCCACACCCTCAGGGCAGCGCACTCCCCCTCACAGCCACTCTTTACAATGACACTTCTTGCATTATTAATGTCATCGCGAGTTAAACTCTATCTCATCCATCAGCATCTACTGGTAACATTGCATCAGACTATCAGTACACTTTGAAAAATGATTTGCATCTACTCGCGCAATTTAGGTTACAAATCGTGACTGGAAATTAGGGAGCTCTGTGAAGATTTCAAAATCACTAAGTGGCAGTGGTGACCGAAAATATTAATTCAACCGTTGAAATATTGCAAGAACCATTTCACCCGAATAACATATGTCCGTTGACAAAGCGCTATGTCGTATAACCACGAGGATTGAGGAAAATACCACGCGCGATGTTCAACAGAATTCAACAGAATTCGTCCAAACCAATCGGACAACAGAATGGTTGTTTCAAACAATCACGCGGAAAATCAACCTTTGTGATGACCAAAATTCGTCTCAAACAAGCTCGAGCGATGGAGAGTGGAAGAAAAGGTCAATAACACGTTAATACTTAATAATTATCGTTAATTCAGCGCAAGAAATGATAGAGTGATGCGCGCGGGTTCGATGCCCATTTTAGTGATAATACCGAGCTCTGTTTGCGAATTCATGTCTCTCTCATTCTTTTCCCCACATTCTCGATGTCTCTTTGAATGAAGAACAACAATACGCGCGCGACTAATTCAGGTCTGTCTTAGTTCTGCACACCGCACCAATGACCCATCAATAACAGTGGCCATGGCTGATCAATGATCATTTGTTTCGGCATTTCATTGACCGGAGGGGGGGAACATTAATTAATTCGGGTTATCAGGAATATAAGGTGATTGGAATTGATGATACGTTAAACTTTGATGCTGATAAGATTCATGCGTTTATTTGAATCGAAAATGTGGGATAAAAGGTGAACTGATTATGGGAAAGATATTGATAATTGAAAGCCGGGAAATGGAATAAGCCCCTTACCTTTGAGCCTATGAGCGAACTCTTTGGAAACCTCCCTCCGTTTCGACACCCTTATCTCTGTTTCCGTATACCTGTTGGGACTATGTCAACAAAACTGATGAAAGAGCTAGGTACACCATATTCAAATCCTTTTCTCTAGCGAAAAACGTCACAGAAATCGCTTGACCAATTCAAATTGTGGTTAATCAACTAACCAATTCAACTTGTGGTTAACTTTGAAATTACAACCGCTAACAAATTATGGTCAAATGCAAAGAATGAATTCTCACAGAAGCGTAACACGCGACATTTCAATTTAACAATGGTTTCATCATGACGAGCACTTGAATTTAGTCGCTATATTACCACAATACTTACGATAATTGTAATGAAATTCACTGTTAAATGTGGTTTAAAAATGAACAATGAACACCGTTTAAATCTGTGAAAACTGCATCTTTATCGCCGAATTCTCAAGAAGATAGCTCTTTCATATTTGATGAATTGCCGAAATTTCCGTTCCATTATTCCCAAATTAAATTCGATAACCACGCACAAAAGTACCGTCAAATATTCCATGTAACCGTGAAATTTATGGGCGACTTTTTCATAGTTTTTAGGTTTCCACCGATTGCCGATTGGTCGAAAATGCTTCTAACTCAACCATTGATATGAGTGCTCAAGGTCTTGCTCGCCATTTCGTTGAGGTGCCATTTAGGTCCAAAATTGATGCCAAATTGCGGAAGTCATTTCAAAATTCCCCGAGATAATCACAAGGAAGCAGGAAACTCGTGAAATTTAGCGCATTTAATGCGGGAATTAAGCCGCGCGCGCCGCGCAATTAATGCAGATTTTTGCGCGGTGAAGCTAATTTTCATCGCTTCGCGCCTTACATCAAGTCAATATTGAGGACATTAAACGAAGTCAAGTACTGAAGTTCGGACGTAAACCTCGATGTTCGCATGGAATTTTGAGGCAAACGACTATCTGTGTATGATGTATACTGTGTGTGCTTGTGTATCTTCTGGTTTATGAAGTGTACGGGCATGTGTATGTGTATGTGTATACTGTATACTGCATGTGTATGTGCATGTGTAATGTTTATGTGCATGTGTACGTGTAAGTGAATATGCATGTGTATCCAAAAGCGATTATCATGTGGCAAATCCATCATGAACAATACTAGCATGCAATACAAGTAATAAACTCCTGATGGACGAACTTCTATTCAATGAAATTCTATTCAATAAACTTCTTGTTAATGAACTTTTATCCACCCTTAAACAAACAAGTTACTCACATGTTTGCCAATAACACTTCAGCTTTTGTGTCCAACTTAGACCAGCCCATCTTCCTAGCTTCTTCTCCTATGCCAATGCTAGGGGTTAGCAAAAGTTAGTTCCTAATATCGCATTTTACATGTTAAAGCTTTCACTTTTTAAGTGATAGTTGTACTTAAAGTAACGCACATCTCCAAACACAATCAAGCCAACAGTTGCATTAAATGGAATTAAAATAGTACTTGAATAAAATAATTCGATAACAATGGAGGGTCAAGGAAATGATACAAAAGAAGAAATAAGTTAGAATAAAACTTTGAAATTGAATATAAAGAGCTAACTTCTGCAAAACAAGAATTGTGCCTCCCTTTTATCAAGTCCAGCACCAAAATATACCAGTAAAAATTCATTTCTCCAATCTGGTCTGCACTCACTTGAAATATTTCTTGATATCCCCCTTCGATCCATGTTTCCTAATATACTCATCAACATCAAACTTCCGCTTACATCCGTTGAAATTCATGTACCTAATCTTCCCGAACACGGGTCGCTCTGCCCAGCCCTGGTCGTGCACACCACATATCGACCACATACAACCCACAAAACCGTTAGCATCGCTCCCATCCAGCGAATAGTGATCGTTGAAATAGAGCGCGTCTTCGAGCGCCTGCTCCGGACTTTCGGTCCATTCTAGAATCTTCTTAGCCCAATACATCCGCATAAACCCATGCATCTTCCCTTCGGACATGAGCTGGCGCTGCGCCGCATTCCACAGCTCATCGTGCGTTTTAGCGGACTCAAACTCGCTCCGCGTATACACAAACTCTCGCGCGTCTTTACGGTGGTTGTCGAGAGTGGTCTGCGCCCACGAACTAGCGCCCGTTATCTTGTCGTAGTGGTCGTTGTTGTAGTGGCAGAAGTTGTCGGAGAGTTCGCGCCGTACCACTGACTCCTCGATAAAAGTGGAACTGAGAGTGGGAGCGTGTTTCTTAACGTAGAGAACTGCGCGTTGCACCTGAGGAGAGGGAGGAGTGAGTACCTGAGTGGGAACAAGAAGGGGGAGTGAGAACAACTGGGGGAGAGGGAGCAAGAAGAGGGAGTGATAACAAGAGGGGGAGTTGTTAACTTTAGATTAGAAATAGGATTCGAGGAAGATAATGCTTCTACAATTTTCATTTTTAGAAAAATTAAGAGGGCGTAATTTTTGTGCAACTAGGGCTCCTTCATGAAACACTTAGAGAGACATTAAGGAAATCCTAAGTTTTTCGTGAAAGAGCCCCAGAATACCGAGGGAGTTGAGAGATGTACTTACCGATAAGTTTCCCATGTGAAACCACGGCGACAAATTCGACAACGCATCTACTGTCGGATCATTTCGCTGATCGCTGTACTTCTTTATCCTCTCCTCCACAAACTCCTCCAACATTTTCAGTCCCGCACTTGCTCCTCCCACAAACCTCGCTACGGGTTTTACCGTCTCGTCTTTGACCAGGGTTTTCAGTTACTCATCCCAATTTTCAATCACACCAACCCCCTTTTTATCTCCAAAATAACGCGTTACACCCGTCGCGTTACCGTGGCCGTGCTTTTCTATTGGTGGAAATTCTGTGAGGTACGTGGGCAATTTGGAGGTTATTTTCTTGCGGATTGTCCGTGCTCCGTATTCCTGTTTATCTGACGTCACCTCGACTGGAACTATATTGTGAGCGTCAACTTGGAATATGTTACATTCCGGTAGTTTCTTCGAAGTCAAGATCTGATTGATAATCAGTTTGTGAGGTCGAAGAGGGCTGAAATCTGTTACCAAACAGTTGACTGAACACTCATTCATCCATTCCACAAGACACTCTCCTCCGCCCTTTTCCGATCCCTGATCAACCAGCAGATGAAACGCAATGTTCAGTTCAGCACACGTGGCTGCAACCTCCTTTAACCCCTCGACACAGAACTGAAAGTGACGTAACGTGGCGCCCGCGTGATCAGGATAACGTGACGTCATCAGACACACCACGTGCAACGGCACAGAATTGTCACGTGCGCATTCCGCCGCGTACACCATCGCCCAGTTGTCATGGATACGCTGGTCACGGTGCATGTAGTACGCCACGCCTGTGCATTTCTCCGGGAACTCGTTCCATTTCGTGCCGTGAAGCTGCTTGACACGTGTTTCGTTGAAGGGGATGTCGCATGATGCCATGTCACGTGATTTGCGTGATTTCTTTTGCGGGGGCTCTGTGTCTGACATTGCAGCCGGAGCTAGGGGAATTGGGGAATGGATGTCGTGTAGGATTCGAGAATTGGTAAAATCTGATGAGAGGAAACAACAATTTCAATACCCAGGCAAAATCAAATGCAGCTTATTCGAATAGTGTGAAAGTGGCATTGCATGAGACACGGTTCGTCATGAAATCTAAAAATCGAAAAGAAATAAAAAGAGGCTGACAACCCATGGTAATAAAAATAATGTTGAATTGTCCTCAATCTAAAAATGGTTATCATAAGGATGAATAAAGGGTGTTCACTAATTTCATGTCCATTCCCCCGTCTCCTCACCTCACCTTTTCTCACCTCTTCTCACCTCATTTGACCTGTCAGTTCTAATCAACTCATATCCCACCACTAATCTCTCTTACCCTATTCTATATAACATCGTCTCTCATACATGAATTATAACCCCTATTATAGTCCCCTCACCTCACAACTCACTCTTGCCCCCGCCACTCACCTCAGCCCCCTCACCTCTCTCCATCACATCTCTCATCGTCACCGCTATCTCCTGCGCCGTCGAGTAGAAGTACCGATACTTATCGGGACGAGCGGCGTTGGAAAACTCGGGCCGGATTTTCCCGGTGGTATCGAGGAAAATGATACGAGGGATGTAGCCACCGTCCAGTGAGAATGATGAATCGGACGAGGGTTCTTCGTCGTCCTCAGCATTGACCATGATGAAGTTCTCACTGAGGGTCACAAGTTCGGCACTGTTTGCAACCACCGGCTTCAGTCTGGGATGAGGAGAGGTGAGTGGAGAGTTTGCTAGGTGATACGACTTACGAAGACCGATTCTCGATATTTTCTCCAAATATTTTCTCCAAAAACACCACATTCCATCTAGATTAAGGAGGACTTAACAAGAGCATTCCATACTTTAACCGAAAGCGCCTGAGTTTACTAGATTCGAGTAAATAAGAGTAACCTAGTGCAGCCCACCTCTTGCAAGCACCACACCAACTCTTATGCAGGAGTAACATGATGGGTTTCCCTTGCTCCGCAGCCACGCTCTTGGCAACTTTCCAATCTACCCACTTGTATTGAGTCCCGAACCCACCTCCAGTTAGGTTACAGTTGCATGGGGAGGGGAGGAGGAGGAGGGAGAGGGAGAGTAGGAGGAGAGAGAACATGGGCGTGGCGCTAGAATTGAGAAGAGTGGAATGGGGTTATCAGGACGAGAATACTCAATCGGAGCTGTGAAAAGAAATGAGTTTATACGTCAAAAATACGAAAGTTCGACTCGGTGAAATAAAGTTTTGACGGCCTTCACGATCTTGTGCTTATATTTCGCGAGATATCTACAAACAAAAGAGTGAAATTTGAAAAGAAGCTGAACTATGAACCGTTACGTGAGTCCACTTAACACAGACACACGTCACACACACAAAGGGCACCCTTGTTATACAACATACCTCATGTAGACGTGTCATTGTTGCTAGCAACACACTATTATTACACACCAACACTTTAACAGAAAATAAACCAGAATTCCTAAACCAAATCTAGGATCATATTTTGCAGCCTCTCGGAGAAATGCGGCAACAAATTAGAACCAACTCAATCAAATCTTCAGCCCTATGACGGACTACTCTTAATCTCACAGCATAACAACAGGGAAATTACAGGTATGATAAATGAAAATATTCCGGGTGTAAAACTGTGCACCTGATTCACCCTTCTCTACGTACCCGTGTTCTCTAACGTAGAAAACAATGGGAGGATTCAAGGTGTTCTCTCTCTCTCTCTCTTTAAACGGGCTTTATTTCCGCGGACGTTTCACAGTTCTTTTCTTCGGAATTTTTTAGTGACTCATTTCTCTAAGAACAGTGCTATCACTACGGTTATAGAACACATTGTTGAATGTTGATTTATGAACGTAGTGAACAGTAACAACACACTATGTAAAAACAATTGATCAACCTCTATATGTCTTCTATCTCAGTCAAGTGATGAAAATCATGCAGTATAGCATGTAGAAACTGACGCTAGAATATGGCTAAATGCCAGGACTGATGACAGTGAAAAATTGATTGGGTGCGTTTTATTTCGCCAATGGCCATAAAGCGATTTCAAAAGATTGCTTCAGAGGTAGCATAAATTTGAAGAATAGTTCATTTTTTTAACAAAGGATTTAGTTTCAAATTAAACAACGCTTGTGTGTCAATTATTTATGTTAGAAATAGCAAAGAAAACCATAACTAATATGATTATGTTACAGAACAAAAATAGTTATAAACTCAATCTCACTACCTTCCCCGAAAAAAATCAAGGTAAGATTTACTTTACAGTTAATACTTTCGATTATAAAAGGTAGGTCAATCTTTTTATAGTAGTGTTACAGAAGTTATTAGCAGTAATCTAGCTTTATCAATAACTTATAAGCGGTAATCAACAAAAACACATTAACAAATAAATACGAGAAAATAATGATGATAGATATTATCAGTAATCGGCTTTCGATGTGTATCCATAAAATCACGTGTTAATCTCTGCTTTCATGGAAGGACGAAAAGCTTGTTTTTATCACGAACTTTTAGAAAAGCCTCATTAAACAAGGGCATTATCAATAATCATTCTCATTAACGCCAAGTAACCACCCAACCGCAAATAACGTGATCGTTATGATCTCATCACGTGACATCACGTTACGTGTAATCACGTGATACTAAACACGTGTAATCACGTGAGGCTGGTGTTACTTGGCAGGTCACTCTGATTGTACGCCCGTGTCTCCCACTCCCACCCATTCCCAACTCCCCCAGAGAAAGGGAGCATCCAGAGGGTTGGCACTTTGCCAAAAACCTGCTTGAAGTTGTCAAGCCCGCCCATGTAGTAGTGACGAGAGTCAGCAAATCCACCTAGGAAAGAGGGAAGTAATTAGTATGAGTATGAGTAATGAGTATGTGTCTATGTGCCTGTGTCTGCATGATGTTACTTATCCTTGAAAATAAAATGGATAGGTAGATAACCCAGTTTTATTGACGACGCTCCATCCGAGCAAACAACAACACAAACAAACCTCTGAAGCATGGAGGACGTGAGCTCTCCAGCGTGGTCTTGTTATGTAGGAGGAGGTATATGTGGAAAGAGAAGAGCCCAAAGACAGTGAGGAAGAATACAAGACTGATAAGGAACATGATGAGGACGTGAAAATTCAACCTGGAAAATTATAAAATCAGATCAGATATATATTCATTATGCAGATTGCAGTGAGATAAACGTTAGCAGATATGAATCCCAATACAGACCATGGAATTTGAGTTTTTGATAATGCTTATGTAAACAACGCATCAAAAACTTGATATCATTAACAGACAGGGACAATAAGTGCTGATTATGCGGCAATTAGTGCCCAATTATCTGTAATTGATCAACTCACGGGTTTTCTGTTCGTTTACTCCACACATCTGTTATGTAAGGTACACAAGATACTGTTATGTAGAATGTGTAGAGGCATGTGTACCCAAGGAATAGTACAAAATATTTGTAGTTACTGTGCCCCACACAATTCCCCACCCACGGACAGTGATGATCCATCTTCAATACGCACTGTCGGAAGATTTGTAGCTAAATTGATAGCGAATTTCCCCCATCCAAACCACACTGGAGCATATTGTTCTTTTTGATCAAATACAACTCATATTTGTCAAGATATATTCTGGCAGACCTCTGCCAACAAACCTGCATACACATTGAACAATGATGAGCTCTATCTGGTTTAATACATCTACAAATATCACAATATCTGATTGCTCCTGTTGTTGTTCTCTCATGAACTGAAACTCTGGAACTGACTGCTAGAAGAACATCTCTCCCCCTATCACTTGCCCTCATATTACTATGTTCTTCATCTGAAAATTCATTTTATCAGGGATTGAAAAGTAAGACAAATATGCAAACTTCTCATTTGGGTCTGGGGTTGGGTTCAATGTTAATTGAAATAGCTAACCCGAATGATAGGGAGAGAAAAATCTTATATGACATTTACCACTTACCAGTGAGGTAGAAATGTGTAGGCGGTCTTGCAGGGTGTGTACATATGGCCATCATATAACTCCAAAGAAAAAGGCCCAAGATAACATGATAGAAAAGTGATATACATATACGAGTTGCAAGATCTTCAATTTGTCCCCCATAGGCTATCACAAATGCATAATAGGACCATCCAATCTGAAAAATTTTAGATAAAGAAACATTCAATTTTTGAACCTATGAGGGACTCTCAGTTATAGTGCATATATCTTACCAGCCCCATGATAAATGTGACAGGAATGAACATGCTCATTTTTTGACAGTAATAACCACATCCTCGTTGATGATCTTGCATTGTTCCTACAGCAAATGTGGAATTAAGCAATCAACTTCTGTGACAACAGGGTTTTCTGTATGGTGCTCTGTTTCGATTCCTTGTTAACAGCAAGGATCTCCACCATGTTAGCCAAACTAGGCACATAACCACTCAGACTTTATCAATGTCAATTTTAAATGTCTCGTTATTAGGAAATGCTTCCCTGTGTTCGGCAATGGGAACTTAGACAGTATTAAATAACAATGAGTATATGCTGTATCAGCTAGTCTTCACGGTTACAACTTACTATAGATAACCTTAAATTTTTGTCAGCACATTTAAGCAATTCAATTCAACACGAATGTACATCAGTACAAATACAAAACCGGTTACCAGGGCCAGGGAATAGATATCTTGGAATTTCTGTTATCCACTATCCAGGGATTCAAAATCTATATGCAGTCATTTTGAAATATATTATATCTGTTTCTGTCATTGGGTTTATCGTCATACAAAAACAATATTTTAATTAAGAATTGCCCATTTATATTGCGCGGCGCGACAAAAAAATTTTTTTCTATCCGCAATCCACAGAACATTGCCTTGATTTTAATCTTGCGCGCACTTTTCCACAATTAAAGCCTGTGCGCGCCGCACGCGCGAGCGAAAAAGACGTTCAAGTAACATTGTAATATCCACAACATTTAGAAGTTTTGCCGGATGTCATCTGTTTACTGTTTTTTGCGCGCGCGCCTTCGTCGAAGGCCGCGGCCGCGCGCGAAAACAGTGGACAGCTACAGGTTTGTAGGATTTCACCCTACCCTTGCTGGCGGGATTTTATCCCTGGGCGGCGGATTGAAAATCGGGGCGGCGGCGCGGCGGATTGAAAATCGCGCGCACCGACGGTAGGGTAAAATTGTGCACACGTTGCGCGCCCCTATTCTACTCAGTGAACTGAAAAGTCGTAGAAAGGAGACGCGCAGCGCGCGCGGAGTATTTGGGTCACGCAGCGCGGGAACAGGTAAAATCCTACAATGGACAGGTATGAGATGACATCCGGCGTTCCAGTAACGAAAAAAGATTTAAAAAACGCGCGCCTCGACCGTGTGCACATTTTGTCGCACAACGTGGCCATGCTAATCCTGAGCTCGCTAAGCGACAAAATTTTCGGCAGCGGGCAGGGTTCATCATCATTCATCGATGATCGCGATGTATATGTATCAGCTTTCATCACAGAAGAGAAATATTCATGAATAATAATAATATTGCATTATTGCATCGACATGTTAATAAGTGACTTAGGTATCTACATCTGAAACTGCACTGTAGTTTAACTACAGTGCAGTTAGATCCTATTGAATTGACCTTTTGGCATTCAATGAGTCCCCATAGTTTTGTTTGTGAAAGCAACAAAAAGGGGGAATAGCACCCGAGCATGATCACTGATCAACCAAGGCCCTTGCCCACACTTGTTCAATTGTTAAAATGTAAAATTGCTGTTAATTATGCACTATATAGAAATTGTAGTATGATAATGTCTTGAATGATATAATTCAATATATTTGCTAGTTACCTTTCAGGATGGTTTGCAAGCAATTTACTGTAGCTTTAGTATCCTACTTCAATCCAATTATTTGTACGATCATCCTTATGTTCACAAATGTAAGTCCCTGTATTAGCAATACCTAGTCCCTGAAGTAGGCACTTATAACAGATGTGTACTTTTGATTTAAAGATTATTGTTGTCCACATCAATCTGAACCCATGCTATTTTTCTAACACATTACCAGATCCAATTTCAGGCCCATGTTGTATTGTACGCATTTGGTCTTCTCTTATCCATTGTTCCTCTTTTTGGAGTTGTGAAAGTAATCTTACATCCAGTTTTATACAGAGCTTATTTTATTGGATCAGTGTCTTCACTGGGTAGGGAAATTATCAGTTTGCACCAATAGCGCAAATCAGTTTACCAGTCAGTGACAGTGTATTTGATCAATTTTATTCATAGGTTTACTCCTATTGAACTACAGTGATCATTGTCAACTTGGGGCATATCTTGTAGGGCTGTCAATATTTCACATTTCAGAATTCCTTTTAACAGGTAAGCCAGCTTGAAATCCATTTCCATGACTCTATGAATCCTTACTTTGCTAATTACCTATATTACTGAATGGACTTTTCAGCATTGTATAAGGAAGATAAGCTTTCACTGGATTCATTTCTACTGAACCACTCCACAGCATACCATATAGCTGTTGCAGCTGGATTCTTCGAATATTTAGTAGAATATGTCAACATTGGTGATGCTAAGTTTTATAGGGTGAGTGAATGTGTAATGGGAGTAAAACAGAAGCTGCCACTTGAAATAAAGGATGCGTCATGTAATGAGATTATAATTGCAAGGTTCCAACATTCATTGGCTGTTTCCTGATGATTACTGGTGATCTGACTCGGAAGATTGCTATGATTACAGCAGCTCACAACTTTGATCATCTTGTACAATCACATAAAGCAGATAACCACCAGGTAAAGTACTAGTTGGTTAACTAGTTGCTGAGTATTAGATGAGTTAGAGTTACCAAAATTTAGTTAGAATAATGGAACACCACTTCCTGACACCACTTTTCACAGTTGGTCAAGAATGGGGTGTATGCTTTCTCGCGACATCCTTCGTATGCTGGCTGGTTCTATTGGAGCATAGGAACACAGCTACTACTGTGTAATCCTGTGTGTACGGTGGCATATGGGTACGCTGCATGGAAATTCTTTGATGAAAGGTAAGAATGATTGGAATCCTTGATAATGCGGGATAATTAAAGATAGTATTACAAGGAGCCAATCTTTCACTCAATGTCGACTAACTACACGAGAATACTCTAAAAATGGAATAATGGGAGATTTGATGAGTGTATTCTTATGACAGGGCTTATAACCACATATGTGTAGCTATGTTAAAAGTGGGTCTTCTTTCCACAAGTCATGATCACAACATCCAGGCATATTGGTTACCTACAAGACATGCACACTGTACACACTGTACACAGTTCTTATTAATCTCGACGATTGCTTTCATAGTTCTCCTGGTACTAATATTACAGTTTACTCTGTTGGATCAGTTCTTGATCAATCTTCAGTAACACCCGAACTGACCCCCTTCGATTATATTACAAAGTTTATCTTAGGTAGCAGCACTCTCAACGTTCCATGCATTTATTCCATATAAGGAAGTAACAAAACTGGAAAAATTCCACATTCCATTAAATCCGATCGCCAAGCAATTATATATTCACTTTTTGCACACGCTTTTAAACTTCTTCCTTACTGAAAAAGCAATGTATAATCACTCTGTACGTGTCATAAGCAGATCATGTAAACGGAACATGACAAAGATCTGTACATGGCTCATTGATCATTCTCTGTACAGAGTGGAGTATTTAAATGGAAATGTAGAGAGTTCGTGTGTAAAGAAGTCCTGAAGTAGGGAGCTTCTTGTGTACAATGTACACCAGGTTACAATGTACACATTGTACTTCGGTGTACACGAGTTAGTGTAAACCATAATTATCTNCCTCCACCAATACGATCATGTAGGTACTATACAATCCAATTATCATCCAAAAACTTACACAAAACATTTTCATCCTAAAACTTACACCTATATGATTATGACATACACGTACATACACAAACGTACTCACACACGAACACATACACACACACATACACACACACACAAACACACACACACACACACATATGTATATGCAAGGATTTGTTTAATTTCAGTACACATCCCTAGATCTAGTCATTGGCAGACTGCACGCACTGTGTAAAACATCACTGTAATACAAGATAAGCATGAGTGCCGAGTGGTTCATTGCGTTGAGTGAATCTCCATCGTACATTCTATAGTCTTGACATTTTCATTCTTCATACTCGAGACTTTTGGCTGTCTTCACTTTATTCACGTCTCCAAAGTCCATTTTCACAAGAATTTTCTTGGATTACAAAATTGAGCATGTCTTTGTTTAATGAACACTGTGCTTATCGTTAATAATTAATAAACTGTATTTATTATTGTTAATTAACACAATGATGATTGTTATCACTGTATCACATCCCAGGATTGAGGAGGAGGAAGGCTATCTCCTCCGTTTTTTCGGACTGGAGTACATGCGGTACAAACAGAGTGTGGGAGTGGGTATTCCCGGTATACAGGGATATGTCATAACACCTGAAATACGGAGTTACCTCGAGAGAAGTGGTGATGATTGATGACTTGTCACTGATGAGTCATCACTGATGAGTCAGAGAACCAATGGTTATGGGATATCCATTGGTGAAGTTAAAATATGTCTTATTGTATTCTGAAAACGATGTTATTCTTCGTTGTGTTTTGGGTTGTGTTAGATAGTGTCAGTGCGGAGATACTACACTGTTCTGGTTATTGATGAACATGGTAAAGATGCTTGAAAATCTTGTATGAAGAACTTAGCCATGCTCGAAAGATAATATGGAATGGGCAGGGGTTTCAGCACTTTCTAAAACACGTTTATACTTTAATACACGCAGCCAGTGTTTCTTTATTTGCTCTAATCAGCGCAAGAAGATGTTATTTGTTAACAGTTGAACAGTGTAAATATTATATGTGCTATCTTTTTCTTACAATCTTGTTTAAGCTTAATTTTTCATTTCAAAATTGAAACGCCCGACTCGGCTAGAATATTGCACATATAATGTGATCGACTGAATCCTCTTCCACCTCAACTAACCCCCTAATTTATCTAGGTGCACCATGTCGTACGCGTACCTCTTCAAGTACATCATAATCGGTGATACTGGCGTGGGAAAAAGTTGTCTCCTGCTACAGTTCACTGACAAGAGATTCCAGCCTGTTCACGATCTGACTATCGGTTAGTTAGTTAATTAGTGGTGAATTATTGGTTAATTAGTTATCGAGTTGATGAGGGGGAATTTATAAGTTAATTTCATTGAACGTTATATCAGGGATGACCGATTGAATTTTCACCCAAGATTCCTCTATAGTAACCTATGTCAGTTTTGACGGATAACCTTATAGCATGTTAACGATGGTTTTTAATTAGGGGTTGAATTTGGGGCTCGTATGATAACTATAGATGGGAAGCAAGTTAAACTACAGATATGGGATACGGTAAGTATAATTTGATATTCATATCGATATACGAATTGGAGTGGTGTCAATGTGGATTTGTCACAAAGTTCGGTGAGATAAAATGCCATAACGTGGTACCAAGAGAATATAAACTGGTGTCAAGAAAACTGAAGTGGTGTAAAGGAGAGGAAATGTAGTGTGTCAAAGAGTAGTGGTGTCAGAGTAGAGTGGTGTCAGAGTAGAGTGGTGTCAGAGTAGAGTGATTTCAGAGTAGAGTGGTGTCAAAGAGTGCTATAAAGCTATGTGGGAACGTGGTATGCAAACTGGTGTCAACAATATACACNCACACACACACATATGTATATGCAAGGATTTGTTTAATTTCAGTACACATCCCTAGATCTAGTCACTGGCAGACTGCACGCACTGTGTAAAACATCACTGTAATACAAGTTAAGCATGAGTGGTTCATTGCGTTGAGTGAATCTCCATCGTACATTCTATAGTATTGACATTTTCATTCGTCATACTTGAGACTTTTGGCTGTCTTCACTTTATTCACGTCTCCAAAGTCCATTTTCACGAGAATTTTAACACAATGATGATTGTTGATTTTTTATCACTGTATCACATCCCAGGATTGAAGAGGAGGAAGGCTATCTCCTCCGTTTTTTCGGACTGGAGTACATGCGGTACAAACAGAGTGTGGGAGTGGGTATTCCCGGGATACGAGGATATGTCATAACACCTGAAATACGAAGCTACCTCGAGAGAAGTGGTGATGATTGATGACTCTTGTCACTGATGAGTCATCACTGATGAGTCAGACGACCAATGGTTATGGGATATCCATTGGTGAAGTTGAAATATGTCTTATTGTATTCTGAAAACGGTGTTATTCTTCGTTGTGTTTTGGGTTGTGTTTGATAGTGTCACTGCGGAGATTATATGCTTTTCTGTTTATACACTGTTCTGATGAACATGGTAAAGATGCTTGGAACGTTTTGTATGAAGAGCTGAGCCATGCTCGAAAGATAATATGGAATGGTCAGGGGTTCCAGCACTTTCTTAACCACGTTTATACTTTTATACAGGCAGCCAGTGTTTCTTTATTTGCTCTAATCGGTGCAAGAAGATGTTATTTGTTAACGGTTGAACAATGTAAATATTATATGTGTTATCTTTTTCTTACAATCTTGTTTTAGCTTAATTTTTTATTTCAAAATTGAAACGCCCGACTCGGCTAGAATATTGCACACATAATGTGGTTGACTAATCCTCTTCCACCTTAACTCACCTCCAAACTTATCTAGGTTTAATTAATTAATTTATCTAGGTGCACAATGTCGTACGCGTACCTCTTCAAGTACATCATTATCGGTGATACTGGTGTGGGAAAGAGTTGTCTACTGCTACAGTTTACTGACAAGAGATTCCAGCCTGTTCACGATCTGACTATCGGTAAGTTAGTTGATTAGTGGTTAATTATCGAGTTAATCAGGGAGATTTTATAAGTTAATTTCATTGAACATTATGTCAGATTTGACCGTTTATTTCACCCAAGATTCCTCTATTGTAACCTGTGTCAGTTTTGACGGATGACCTTATGATATTATAACGGTGGTTTTTTGATTAGGGGTTGAATTTGGGGCTCGTATGATAACTATAGATGGGAAGCAAGTCAAACTACAGATATGGGATACGGTAAGTAGAATTTGACATTCATATCGATAAACAAAGTGGAGTAGTGTCAGTGTGGATTTGTGTCACAAAGTTCGGTGAGAGTGGTGTCAAAGAGTGCTATAAAGCTAGTATGTGAGAACGTGGTATGCAAACTGGTGTCAACAATATACACATTTCTCCAGGCAGGACAGGAATCATTCAGATCTATCACTCGATCCTATTATAGGGGCGCTGCAGGAGCTCTACTTGTATACGACATAACCAGGTATACTAGTATAAGTAGTAGTAGTACAATTGTGTACAGTACACATTACATCCATAGCTATACACACTGAATTGTACTATGTACATTGTACAATGTACATTATTCATAAACGCTGTAGATTGTACAAGATATCACTCATAAATGATGTGCTAAATGCCAGATCCCCGTAGCATTTTCAATCATCGACAGTCGAAAGTATCATTCTGCTTCTGTACTTTGCTTTCGGAAAATATAGGCCATGACCCATGTGCAAAGTAACGGAAGAAAGTCCGGCCGAGTGTCTATAAATGGATGACGTTTCAAATTTTACGTGACACGCGGCGACAAAGCTTCTCCATATCTGTATCTGTGCGCGGCTTGTGCGCGCGGCGTCATATATCTCCTCAAGTTGGTTGTTGTAAGTTGAGCCGCGCGCATCAATTTGGGATAATGGTCCAATGACACCCTTTTCAGACGGGACACGTTTAACCACTTAACCACATGGCTGGAGGATGCAAAACAACACTCAAACTCGAATATGGTCATCATGCTCATTGGCAACAAGTCGGATTTGGATTCCCGTAGAGATGTCAAATACGAAGAGGTAGGTTAAAATGGTGGAAATAACATTTAGTCAGTTATTATCTATGTGCAGTGAGCAGTCTGATTTCCGTTTTACCAATTCCTACCTAGGGTGAGCAATTTGCTAAAGAGCACGGACTGATTTTCATGGAAACATCCGCTAAGACGGCACATAATGTCGAAGACGCCTTCATCTCAACAGCTAAAGAAATCTACGACAAAATTCAGCTCGGAGTTTTCGACATCAATAACGATGTAAGTATTTTGGAACCATATGATTGATTGATGACTCTTTGTCACCCTGGGCATCTCCCTTCTTGATAGTTAAAACCTTATTTCACGCCCCTTTTCTTCTCAGGCAAGCGGCATCAAGCTGGGACCCCAACATACGCCGCCCGGAGGCGCAGCCAGCTCAGGCGCCGGAGCTGGTGGATCGGGATGTTGTTAATCGAAGGAAAGGGTGGCGCCAGTCATTATTTAATTACGTCAATACTTCCTACTACGATATATGTGATTATGTGCTGGCATATTAAAGAGATAACCTGGGGTGCAATGGTAAATCATGGGTTATTGGCGATTGAGGAATAGGAAGAGGCCCTGAAAACATATTTTAGAGGCAGGGCGTTCGCTCCAGTGTGAAGGCTTGGTGATTTTTCGGTTTTTGGTTCGCAGATGCCATCCCTTTTGACTCGTATTTGCGGGCATTTACGATGTAACAAAGACTGATTGACTGATAGAATTGTGTGTTTTTTCGTTTGCTGTTCAAGTTAGTCGAACATTGACCACCCTATTCTTCAAACGATTGGTTAATAAGACAAATGAAACGTTGCCTTTGCTTAGAATTCGCTCACCAATATTACAAGCAAACTATCGATTTGAATTTAAATGATTTATTCGAATTCTTGAAATCTATTTGATCATTGATATGATAAATGATAATCAACTTTTTAATTTTGATGATTTTTCGCCCTAGAAGCTGGATTTTGTTGATAAGATGTTCAATTTAAGTTTGTCCAATATACTTCGAGGTATGTTCAAAGAAGTTACGCCTCATTCATAATCGTCTGAAGGAAACAAACTTGCGGACGTGAAGTATCGATGCGCCTCAACACTCCTTACATTAAAAGTTCCTATGCGGTAGTGTAATATTACTCATGATATATGATATCAAATCAATAACCGAAAGGAATGATATAACCCAACAAAATCACCATGCTGGACCTAGCATCTCCATATTCCAGGCAAATAACTACCTCTGCCGCGGGCACATCACCACTCATGATATGCAGGTGTCAGTCCGACAGCCTCACACACAGCCCCAACCACACTCCCAAATACACACCCCCACAACACTGACCACTGTAGGTACTGGAGTATAACTCGGTGCATGATGTCACGTATCATACGAGGCGAGACTTCTGTCATTATATCACTCATGTATCTGGAAAATGATGCATGGTTGTTTGAACGAAATAATTTGAAGAATGCATGCAGAGCAGGGTTAAAGCTCCAGTGTTTTAAGGCCATTGTCGGTCTTTAATCTAACTTGAATTAAGCTCGATTGAGAAAAGCAAAAAAGAACGCAATAAGATTCCTACCAAAATGATTTTGAGCACATCAGAGTAATAATTACCTGTTCATCTCATCTTTCAACCTCATTAGATCCATTTCATGTCCACTGGAATCTAACAGAGCATTCACTAAACTCGGTCCAATCTCCGACAAATATGATATTAATAACGGCTTCACCAGCGCTTTATACTTCCTGTGAAGAGGTATTGTTACGTTTCAATCTCAGTTCATAGCGGAATTTTCCCACGGTTTTCGCAAAGCCACAGTGCGCGTAATAAAGTTGGTCGTGGTGCGCAACATTGTCTGTAATTTTCTATTCGCGCCGTACGCAAAGCAATTCAGTTCTGAATAATCGGCCCAAAACCTGTCCCAAACCAAAAGTTATGTAACGACATACCATACATCGATTCCTATCGATTGTAACAGCTGTCCTTCCGTCGACCTTGCGATAGCATCGATTTTATTATCGATCAAAGCCTGCCCTGTATCTGTATCTAAGAACATGCTGACTTTCTCTTCGATTTTGCCAGCGGCAGCAGCTTCAAAAACTTTCTGAAAACGTTTTTCAAACGTGAAAAGTGCTCAGGATTGAGAAGGAATGATCAAATAACGTGATCACGTGAGAGAACTGACCTCTGGGATATACTTCCTCAATGAATCAGGATTGAAGAATAGTTGTAAGATAACTTCTCTCATGGCTAATTTGATATCCATGTATTTTCTTCTTAAAATCCCGCTTCCTAGGGAGATTCTCAATTGAAATTGTATTAAGTTAGGATCTCCATCCTCGTGTGATCAGATAACTTTCATAATTCATCCTTGTTCTCAATGTACGATGAGTGAAAAAACTTTCTTTTGAATAAACTTTTTTTAATGATTACTCAATCGAAAGATCGAACAGACTGTTATACCATAAAGAAGGGGTATCTTATAGAATAGCATCTGGATAGCCAGCCAGTTGATTACACCCCCAAATAGAGCAAAGAATCCAATAGATAGCAGATAACAACCTGTTAAGTTACAGGACTTAATAATTTAATTTGACTGTGGGAATTGTCGTGAAAAAATGAGTTAATCAACGAAAATAGTGTGTTCATTTACTTCTTATCATTAACAACTGTTATGTATCAGTGCTCACCAATAATCTTGATAATAGGAGTTCTGTCGATAGCGAACATCAGAATTGATCCTGAAAACAAACAACGATTCATTCAATTAATCGCGATGCTAGACAAGAACTTTCAAAAGAGCGTTCTAGACTCAGAAAATATCGAAATTAAAGATACCTGCAAAGATAATGAGAAGTGTAAAGAATATCGCCCTGTTCCCAACATTGGATACCCATTTTCTGCAGTTGTACAGGCACGATTCCTATGACCAAGGGAAAAATTTGAGGAAATTTAACTCGGAAATGTGAGGATAACGAAAATATACCTGACATCGATAACCTAACATCATTTCATATTTTCACACGAATCAAAGCTAGATTTTCACTTAATTTCGTCAGCTCGAGTCTGTCTCTTTAACAGAAATCACACATGAATCGCGGAACAAAATTAGTCAAATCAATGTTACATCACAATTGCTTAATTGAGCACGTTACACAAATACACGAAACAAAAAAAATCAAATTTTAACATCAAATTGAGCTTACACTTCCTTGTACTTCGACCATATTGTTCCTATTCTATTGGATGAAAAGATTTCAAAGATTCAGTAGGTCGTAGAATCTTATCTCGGGTACCTCTTTGACTTCTTGAGTCAGTCTAAGTCTCAAGAAACAGCAAACTAATTAACAAAATCAGAAAAAAAAACATTTCAATTCAAAACCCTCTGAAACAACACAAAATCATAACAAAACTCAGTCAACTGTCACCGAGAATCAAAGATGGACTTGAAATAAAAATTCAGATCAAATCCTTGCCGCAAGATTCCAACGCTATCATATCGACGCCAGCTGAACATTTCTCTTGACACCAGTCTTTCATTTCCAAATCTTCATGACGCCACCCATGTCCCCAGTAACCAAGCACGGTTGTCGGGTTTTGAAAAACCCAATGTCCGTCAAAACGTGATGGTGAGCTGAGGAGGGACGCTCGATTCCTGTGAGAAAGAGGAGGGGTTTTAGTTGGAACAATTGTTACATGGTTTTACATTCCAAGCATTTCGTTAGTATTGGGGTATGAATTCATTCAAAAATATAGCAAAAGATTCTTGGCGCCGACTGATACCTATTTCAGAGTTGATTATTAACCCAAAACAATAGCCTTATGGGCCTGGGTTATTTAGTAACAATGAGCAGTGAGCACAACTAACAATGAACACACACTCAAAACATAATTCATAACAATGTACCCAGTAATATAGTAAGGAACAGTTAGCATTGTAGTATACTAAGATAGGTAGTACCTTTAGTTTCAGGAGGTTTGATGATCAGAGAGTAGTCCTCTTCGGCAATGATTACTTCCACGTCTTTTTCGTATGATCTCCTTTATCAGATGAGAAAAAACCGTTCAAAAGTGGAAGAACCGTTCAAAAAGATTGATCATATTATAAATGAAAAACGAGACGAGTTCATTTCGAAAAATTGGGAGGAAATGTTGAAGGAAAGGAGTAAAAACCTGTAAGTCTGTTGAGATGACACGCTAGAAGGTGCGGTAACAACAAAACTGTCAGTTTCATGGTCAGTATCCCAGAATCTCAAACTACTGTCTGCTCCCCCTGTTACCAGAGTAGTGGGAGAGAGGGGGAGGAGAGTGTGGATTCTGTGGGGGAGTGGGGAATTAGGGAGTGGGGAATTAGGGAGTGGGGAATTAGGGAGTGGGGAATTAGGGAGTGGGGAATCAGGGAGTGGGGAACTAGGGAGTGGGGACTGGGGAGTTAGGGAGTGGGCAGGGGTAGTGAGGGAGTGGGAAAACGTTAGAAAGGAAGTAAACAGAAAGTTTTGAAATATTTCCAGCGATTAATTCTGTGAAAGGCCGTGTTCTTATTGACCGGTAGGTAGGTACCCACCCTGAATTCTGCTTGTACGACATGTATGAGTCACGTGGCCCATACCACAGGGATTTCTCCTTCGTCCCACTCTCAATGTCCCACATGCTCACCTGGGTCGATAGTTACCAGAGTTACCAGTTGGTCCCCCAACTCATTCAAATCCCATAACTCAATTTAAGACAAGACCTAAAGATTGTATATATTTGAACGTCTGAATGTAAGTGGCGATGCTAGGATTTTGCGACCGACATGCAAGTATTTGGCTACCTCGTTGAAGTTCTGAATCCCCACAAATATGGAGCTCATGCTGGTCAGAGTAGGTTTCAGAGTGGTGATGCTGGCTCCAGTCTCGTGTTGCCAAGACGTGATGGGAAGTTGGAATCGCATGTCCCAACATGTAATCCATCCTCGCCTGTGGGAGTGGGGACTGGGGAGTGGGGAGTGGGGAGTGGGGAGTGGGGAATGGGGAATGGCCGGTGGGTAGTAGGGAGTGGGGAGTGGGAAGATTTGAGGAGGAGTGGAAAGTGGGAACTGTACCTGGGGAGTGGGAGTTAAGAAGAGGGTGAAGTGAGAAAAGTCGAGCAGGAAGGGGGAATTTAGTGAAAAGATAGTGGAGGAGGGAGCAGAGGGAAGGGCGTGTCCTACCGAGAGTATCCATGAATACTAACCGTGTCCCAATGCAAATCCAATGCTCAGAGTTATCCAGGCACATCGCACTAACACTCCCCAACGCGGGCTTGTTCGATAGTTTGAATATCCTTGATGGGGAGCGCAAGTCCACCCCTATAATCTTGCCGTTACTCGTAGAAACGACTAGGTTTTGCTCTTGACCTGACGAAAGTTGGATATAAGCCAAGAACACCGAGTGTATCCTGATAGTATCTTTCCAGTCCATTAAATCTTAGATTGATGATTCACATTAGGATCAAACTGAGCTGGAATACAATCATTACTTCATTGAATATTGCAAACTGATCCCGCAAACCAACATATCATCATACTTATCTGAACACACCCCTGAAATCACCAATTTATCCCTGAAATCCCCTAATTCACCCCTTTAATCCCCCAATTCACCCCTGAAATCCCCAAATTTACTTGAATTCCTCACCTGACCCGAGGGTATTCATATCCACGACCACATCGTCATCATGAATTGCAAGTGTCCGCGCCGCGCACACCTTCAACTCCTTCACTCCGACTTCATGTAACGAGCCGTTCCTCGTTGCTACGGCAATCTTATCACCCGTGTCATAAAACGCAATTCCCTTTATCGGTTGTCCGGGACGGGAATACGTATGCCGACTGTTGTTTACGATGTTCTGACTGTCCAACTTCCTAGAATTCCACATCTTAATACACCCATCGTCGGAAGATGTCGCGAGAATGGAATGTTTCGGCGATACCTTCACGTGATTTACGGCCGCTTTGTGCTCTTTTATATGGCAAACGAGAATTTTCTTCGGCTGCCACCCTTTTGGTGGCAGAGGTGTTTGCCGCTCCGCACGGGTGTGGCTCATGTATTCCGCTTGTTTGCGGCACAGCAAGCCGTCAAGTGAGGATGTAACTTGGGATACACTCAAGCTGTTCAAATCGAGATTCTCGTCCAGATTTTGAAAGAGCGGATCCTTCTCCACCCCCACAATTATCTCATCGCTATCAGAAGTGATACTGTACGTGATGTCGGATGATTTACCCAGGGTATCGCCAGGTTTTGGTTGCAATTTCTGCCCGGCAGGCGACTTCTCAGTTGTTGAGTTGTTCAACTGATCAAAGTTCAGAACTCTCAACTTTTCGTCCTCGATCACAATCGTCCCATCGACAATGTCCTCAAATTGGTCCTCGTCATGAGTATTCTTCTTACCCAGGGACACTTTCATGATATAACCCCGGAGAGCAAGTATTTGTTTCTCCTGAAGTGAACCCATGCCCAGGTTACACAGCTTATCGATAACCGATTGCAGCTCTGGAGCAGGATCGAATGGGCTGTCACACTTCGATCTCAGGAATGATATGATCTTGTCATTGACCGTGGAATTGATGATGAAATCTAAGATTTGCCTGGGTAGAGGTGTTTCTAGAGCTTGGAGAAGTGATCGTTGGTTTTCCGGATTACGGATTGGAATGGCGATAATTTCATGGAGGGTAGGGAGTATTTTACAGTAGACATCGGCAATGTGTAGCTTCCCACAAGCGTCGGACACAAACCCCACAGTTCTGTATCGTATCCAGAGATTAGGGTGACAGAGAAGGGGAGCTGTTTCTAGAACTAATTCCTTGAGCAGCTTCTCTTCCAGGAGACCTAATTCTGAAAGTGCAATTAGTGCCGATATGGTCTTGCTGACGACAAACTCTTCAACATCGGATAGACCTTGCTCAAGGAGTGGCTTCAGCATGTTCAAACTGTGCCACCCGACAAACGCGGCTACACCAACAACACAGTCAAAGAAAGCCGCTCGGAGTCTCCAATCGTTTTTGTAGTTGAGAAACGTTATCATATGAGACAAAATCAGATCATTGGCTTTTTGCTGACCGAAAAACACGCAAAGCGGAGTGATACACTTCTCCAACAGAATTCTCCGGGCAATATTATCTTCTCCCGTCAGAATCTGAACCACAGGAATCTGCACTATGTTGTGAAGCGCCTGGAGTTCGGTGTCAAAACTTGCTGGTGGATTACTTTCCAAAAATGAGAGGGCATATTCGGCCAATCTCCCGATGTTTTCCGCAAAGATTCGTTGAACAATCCGCTCTGGGTCCGTAGAGAGCTTGTTCACAAACGGGAAAATGTACTCTGGGAAAATATTCGCATCGGTTGTCGGTAGACTGGTTACATTGCTGATACATTCCGATAAACTGACAATACTGCTCGCTCTGATATAGGCTGATGGGTCATTTGTAAAGTACAAAACGTGCGGAATCACTCTATCAACTGTAATTTCATCAGGGATTAGCGCTGATAGCTTCTCAAGGAGTTGTAAAACTTTGAGTTTAACGGTGTTTTGTTGTACACCACGTACACAGGACGTGACGAGAGATAGGATAATAATGTGACCGTTTTGGGGATTTTCCACGTGGAGCTTCGACTGGATTGTCTTGAAATTCTTGTGAATCAGCATGATCTTCCTATCGGAACAATCGAAAACAGGACTGCAGAATATTTTTAGTGTGTCGTAGAGAAAGGGAAAGTAGTCAGGGAAAATATCGCCGATACCGTTTTTGATGTACTCCGATGCGCTTAACCTTTCCGATGGATCAACTTTTATCATAGATCTTATCAAATCTGCAACTCCTTTATTCTCAATGATCTCAATTGTCTTATCGGGAGAATAATCGCCATTCCGATACGATATCAGTTGATGAAGATTGAAGACTTGTTCTCCCTCTAGGTACAGCTCAGCGATCACACATCCCAGGGAGAAAATATCCATGGGCGTGGTAAGGGGTGGGAAATCATCCATCAACTGCTTTTTAAATCGCTCGGGAGCGATGTAACAGTTTCGTCTCCGTGACGTATCATAGAAGAAACTATACGCTGCGGGATTGTCTTCAAGGAGTTCTACAGGTTTGTAACACGCGAAATCGGTTAGCATAACCCAATTCCAGCTGGTAATCAGGAAATTCTCGGTTTTTAGATCACCGTGAATCACCCCACGATCATGACATGTTTCGAGAGATTTCAACATTTGGAATACTATCCAGAGTTTTTCAATCGGACAGAGAAATGGCCGGAGATTGATCCGATCGTAAAGGCTCGACCAGACATACTGTCGGATGAGAATACCGCTTCTGTCTGTGATTATTGCTTTGGGGAAAGCAAGGGTGCCTGGGCATCCTGCCAACATTGAGTTGATGTTGTTAACCTTCTCTTGGTATGACTGGAGGAGGTTTTTATCAACTCGAGGGAAAACCTTGACAACAACGAAACCACCTTTGTACTTTGCACGTGCTATTTTGAGGAAGCGCGTGCTGCCCATTTTCTCGACAAATTCGTACTCCTGGAGGTCGGAGAAGTAGTCCTCGACGGAGTAGAGCTGAGTGGGAACACTCGATACATGATTACCCATTACCTGAGAGGAAGAGAGGAGGCATTGATCATGTGAAAAATGATGAAATTAACAGTGAGCATAACGTTAGAATCGTAGTATAATATGGTGTGTTTCAAATGAAGATTCAGAAATACTGAAAAGTTAAATATCAGATAAATAAATAAAATGTAATATGAAAAATATATGTTATTCAAAATTAAAATGATCTATGAAATAATAGGTAGGTATAATGGGTATTGTGTCAAATACATAAATACATTTTATTTACATACGTTCTGACGGCAAGATGTCAGAAATAGTGTATCTATGATTCTAGTAACTCTGTAACATTTATATTGAAACATGGCCGACCAATCAAATCACGCGATTCACCACTCTCACTCTCGTCTGAAATACTATTGGTGGTCACATCTTCTGAAAGTGAGTCAAAGTTGCTGAAGTTTTCAACAACAATACTTTTAGAACTCGATACGTCTGAATTCATCACCTTACTCAAAACAGGAGGTGGCAACGGTTGCTTTGATACGTTCCCCTTGTTGCTTACAATCGGTGTGGAATGATGAGCAACAATCGATGAACTATCAAACCCGGCTCTCACATCAACGGATCGTCCGCCTGGGCTCGATGGAGAAAACTGAGCACAACCTATAATAGTCGACAACTGTCCAGCGATTATTGAATCATCAGAATTATCCGAAATCACAATCGGATGTGTTGACTGCTCGCCATCTATCGAGAAATCTAATGTCTGATCGTCGCTCTGAAGAAGAGGGGACTTGTTGACTTTTTCAGGAGAAAAGCCGCCTATAATGGAAGGTTCAGCGCTGGAACAAACCAAACTGAGATCGGGTGGCACAATCCTTTCAACAGCTTGAACTTCGTTCACGTCCAATTCATTTGCGGCATTATCTACAACTGATCCCTCAAATTCAAACGACGAAACATCTAAACATTGATTATTTTCCTCCGATCCACAATCAATAGCATCCCCGATAGATGCTTCACAAACTTCCTCAATCTCCTCTCTATCCCATTTTCCTGCACGATCCTCTTTCTTTTCATGTGGAGTAGAGAAGAAAAACTGGTGATAATCTTTATTATGATCGCCATTCATAATACGTTCCATATTCAAACCCTGACTTAGATTCTCCAACTTTTGGGTCAACTCGTCGGTAAATGAGTTTTGCGATGCGTTCAAAAGGTCGGAAAATGCCGGTAGATTGTCAGAGTTGTCGATCGAAGGGCGAAGAATTTTAGAGGGTGATGTAAAGTTTGAATTTTCAGGGCCCTTCTTCTCTTCTTGAAATGAAGCATCCTCATTTGTGAGATCAAGATACTCTTCAACGAAATTTTGAGGGAGCAGCTGAACATCGCTGTCAAAGTATTCGTCATTGCTGACGTCATCGCGTTGATGTGACGTCACTAATTCGCTCAAGGGATCTGACTCGTGTCCTCGAATGGGTGTTTTAGTGGATGAATCAATGGTTACAGGAACAGAAATTTTACCAGGAGATTCCTCCAGATCGTTCAACATTTCAGGGGGTTCAACTTTTTCTGAAGTCACCTCTCGAGGGCTCACATTTTCAGAATTTACTTCCGTTCTTCCCTTCTCCTCCTCTGCATGTTTCTGAGCACGTCGCAATGCTATTCTCTGACTGAGTGGAGCGTATAATTCGTCTCCGTCAGAGTCTGAATCGTCTTTGTGATCGCCTGCTTCCACAGGTTGAGTTATCAGGGAGTTTTCATCATTGGTGCGAGAAGGCTCTATGAACTTCATTGACTTCACTTTCTCACACTTGGATGAATTTCGGTCCTCGAATCCAGCAACTTGAGACGTTATGTTCCCCAATGGTGCTCGTTTCTCCAGTGTTAGAGATTCGATTCCATGAACCAGCTTTTTCATCGAGGATAATTCTTCAGTGAACTCCTCCTCCATGATTGCTTCATTCTCTTTCCCTTCTCGTTTCTTCCCACCGATCTTATCCCCCTCACACTTCACAAATTCTGCCACAGCTTCAGGTAAGAGACTCTCCACGAACTGGGCATCCAAGATGGCAGACAGAGTCTCAGATTGGAGGATTTCCGAGAGCTTCGAATCGAGAATAGTGTAGGTCAGCTCATACATGTCCACCTGAGGATATATTATTCACTGGATAAGTACTAAGTAGGTGTAACTAGTTTAAAACAGGAAAAAGTTCAGTGAGTTCGAAAATCTGACATCAATGATAGGTCAACACTTGACGTCACTGTGACCTCACGACTAGTTATAATTTTCTACTACAAACCTTGTCCTTCCGCCTCCTCTTCTTGATTCTCTCAAACCTGACCACTTCCCCTCCAATCACCGGGTACTTCCTACTGTACACCAACTTCTGGGACACGTGATGGAGAGCTGCCACGTGACCGAACTTCTCGGCCGAGACTTGTTGGCGCCACTCCAACTTGTCGTGCATGAACGTGGTGAAGTTGGAACAGGCGGGTAGGCGCCATTGAGGGGAAACTGCAGCATTAGGTCTGAAAGGGTGCGGAGGACAATTATTATTGGTAGAGCCACTTTTGATGATATTTTAGATTTTCTCCCATTTCACTGACCTAGAGTTTGAAAATTCTTCTACAATCTGTTTGACAGGCAGCTTCGTGTTCTGTACGTGCTTGACAAACTTTACACAACACTGCATTTGAGGAGTCGCTAGGAGACGTTGCGCGGCGTGTTTTGTGCACGTGCAGATAACAGGTGTAGTCGCGGGGATGGAACAAGTTTCATCAGGACACATGCTACAGCCGGATTTGGAGTGCTGCTTCTTGCTCCCTGAAATGCATGGAACAGATTTATACGTTTATAGACCATTTCGAAAATATCTCTCGAACTTTGGGGTATCTAGAAAAGATTTCTCTGCATCAAGGAGAGGGATGAATGCATGAATCAATCCATAGCACGAATCCCACGTACCTGGATGCTTGCACTGGGCGCAATGAGGTTTACACTTCAAAGTGGTCAATCCTTCATGCCGCTGTAATATCTCTGTAACCTGACCACACCAAGTCATGAGCTCCTCCGGAACCGTTCTCATCTTTTCACGTGACAGGATGTATTCCTTGATTGTTTTACGTCCAAGTCCTGATATCCCCTAGAAACAAAAGGAGTATCCCGTGCTACTAATTAAACTATGGGAAGATACTGCTATTTATCATAGATGAGTTGATCAAGCGAGAGCAGCATCTTGTGTTTGAACTAACATCAGGATTGTAATCACAGCCGTTTAGCACCGCCATGCCAATCATATCATCTCGTGTCAAGCCCAACTCTCGCTCAACTCGGCTCATGTCATACATCTGACAGTGAGTCTCAGTAACCAACAGATTGCGATATACCTGGAAATCATTAATTTGAAAAAAATCATTTCATATAGCCATCTTAAGCTCACATCTAAAGAAACATTCACCACAAAATTATTGATGACTGGGATTCAACCTTCCTGGCACCATACACGAAAGCATCTCCATCTGTTGTAATCACTCCATCAACAAGTCCATCTTGTTGTAACTTTGCAGCAGCTGCTTCAGCTTCAGACTCACCTTGATGATGAAGTAGTTTTGCAATAAATGATTTCGTAACATGCATATCCTTTGATTCTGATTCAAACAAAAGCTTTGTGATGCTATTACCTTTTAATACAGTGATGCCAAGTGATTTAGCAAGAGTCTCACACTCCTTCATAATCTTCATGAATCTTCTACGTTGTATAATCTATAGAAGACCCCATATATTAATGACTTGACTTTACTACACCATCTTCCTTGATGTTTATAACTTCAAACTGTAATGTGATTGAGAAAGACAAATGACATTACTTCATGGCATAGGATGGTATTAGATATCAGCAATAGTTACTATGGAGATTGATTGAGCTAATGACTTCAAATAAAGGACAGTCATCAAACATTGCTATGTACTAAACATGAGGGTCAGAGGATCAATACTGGCAATCAATGAATTCCTTGAGTTAAAAAAATAAGGTTCTTAGATAAGTGCCAATTGACTCACCCTATTGTTTCTATCCAAGTCAACACCAAGTCTCTTAGCAATTGTGAGGGCTTTCAGATGAGGAGCCTTCCCGTCTGTGACAATGATTATCCCAATACCATGCTCCAATAAGTGGTTTATCTGGTAAGTGTATTATAGTTAGTTTTGAGGTGTTGATCACAATTTAGAGATAATAACACACTCAAATAAATCAGCCCACCTTGTAGAAGGTCTGTCGAAGGTAAATATAGTCATAAACATTGTTAGTCACTGTCTCAGATTGGACTACCCATATAGCAAGGTCAACTGCAAGAACTTTGCCTCTGAATTATTATTATTTAAGGGTAATCATTAGGAAACATAAACATGGATGAAATAGGCCTAGCAATAAATCAACCAAATCTACCTGAGTGAAGAAACTGGTACATTTTCTTTAATAGGATTCAAAGTTCTCCAGAGTCCTTTTACGCCCATTCAAAAAGATGATTATACATTTTCCTGTATACAAATAGCTATGTGTTTGCTGATAATTGCATATTTAGTATCCACTTACTGCTATATGGATTTAGGGCTGAATCATAGGATATGAATAAACACTGTGACTTGAAAACCATCTTGATCACACAATCACCAACCTATAGTACTTGAAATTGCTTGATAGATGAATAAATAGATGCAAAAAAAGGTAGTGAACCATCACAACTGAAAGGGCCACAATAGAAGGGCCACAACACAATATAATCAGAGGGCCACAATTGGGAGCCACAAAAGGAGGGGCCGGGCGAGGCCCACATTTACCTTACCTTTCGAAAATAAATAAATAAATATAAGAGTTATGGTAAGATGATGGATCCTGGGTTTGCACGCGCCGCGCGGCCCGGCAGTCGGCGCATGACTGAAGCGTTTCCGAACAGATGCCATCTGACGCGTTTTATATTTGATTGCCAGATGTTATCTATCCACTGTTCCTTGCGCGCGCGCGCCTTCATCTGCATCGAACGCCGCGCCGCGAAATGCAATGTTTCAGCGCGCAAAAAACAGTGGACCGATAACATTCGTCAAATATTTTTACCTCGAGTTGCGCTGCGTGGACGATAATCGCGCCGCGCGCGTCGCCCTATGATAAGAACATTGTCTGGCGATGCTAGACCGCTGATGCAAGCCGCGAAGAGAAGCGTCTGAGAATAAGTTTGAGCCGCGCGCGCGCAAAGCGAAATTCTCGACAGGGGCTATCATCGATCGACAAATAAGAACAAAGACATGGCTGATTTATTCATGCATGATTGCGCGCGGCGCGGTGATGACGTCGCGTGGCCGTGGTATGGGTATTGTATTGCCAAACGACGCAGACAATGGTGACTGGTGTGATTTTTTTCGCGCGCTAAAATAAATTGCGATTCTATTCTATTCTATTCTAATGTCAGGCATCTGAGATCCCACAATATAACTTTGTAACTTGTGTAATGTCATTCTTTCGTGCTTGATATAGCACTGAATTGAATTGAAACATCAACGAACTTGAATTATCTTATGGAAATTGAGAAATTTCTATTAATTCAATAGCTGTCTTTGATTGATTTGAATTGAATTGAATTATATTTTAACAGCACAATATCAATGATGGCTTGTCCTACTTAGACCTGGTGATATTGTGAAGAAGTGAGACCCTCGTATGACATCACTGATAATATATCAATCAGTTGTGCTAACTGTTTGTGCCCACAAGTTATATTTTCACTAGGTCATGCCCTTTGATAACAGAGGTGGTGATTTCAAGAGGAGGCGTTTTGATGATGAGGGTGCAAGAGGGTGTGTATTCAATTTCCTGGGGCTGATTCCATGATTCTAAGTCCATATCTCATGCTGGAAACTGCAGCTTATCACTTTCAGGTTTCGTGGGCGGGGCAGAGGTAGAGGTCGACCTGTTGGTCCTAGTGATCGCCAAGGTCGTCATGAAGAGGAGATCATTGAACAGCCTGAGCAATCTCAATCTAGAGCAACTAAAAAAGAGAGAGGCCTCCCCTCACGTGTCATTCAGATAGGAAGAGCTGAGGAACTTACTGAGGATGATATCAGATCAGCTTTAGAAGTTTTTGGAGAAATCAGGTAATGATGCCTTGATAATGTTTGTATACTTGCTCTTTGAAAGACTAGGAATTGTATCTCAATGATTATCTTTCACTTTCAGGGGAGTTGTTTCACCCTCCAGAGATATATTCCTTGTAGAATTTGCTGCTCTGGAAAGAAGTGTATTTTTCATTGAGTATGTTGACAACCACGGTTTCCTTATTCGGTTCAATTCACCTGAATTAAATTATGGTCCTGCTCAAGATTTGCCGAGGTATCCATTGAAAAATGAATATATCTGTTTCTTCTAATGAATGCTAAAACAACTGAGTCCTTAAAGCTTTCTCCAAAATATAATCATTTCAGTGCAATGGCATCATTTACAAGTAAAAGTTCTGGAGCCAACCATGTTCTTGAAGTCAATGTCTTGAAACCAATGTACTCCATTACAACAGTAAGTTCCTTTTGCCCCTTAATTTTATTTACAGTGATATGAAATCATACTTATGACAAACCTTTCTCAGGAAGTTCTTCATACAATAGCATCACCACATGGCCAAGTTCTGCGAATTGTGATTCATAACAGAACTGAGGCAAAGATAGAATCACTGATTGAGTTTGATAGTGTGATGTCTGCAGATGCCTGTAAGGAAGCTATCAATGGTGCTGACATCTATGCTGGATGTTGTACTTTAGATGTCAAGTATAGCAAGGTGAGATGTGACAAAATAATGCTTTTCCTCCTATGTTCAGTGTTTACTGTTCATATGATGCTTTTTGTCTTTCTTAACTAACCTGTTTCTATTACTAGGCACAATCTCTGAATGTTTTCAAGAATGATGATGATACCTTCGACTATACTGATGTCAACCCAACCATTGCTGGTAAGAACATAACCTATCTTTCCTTGTTTCAGTTAATTATATTTAGTGATAGCTTAAATTAGGATGTTGCATAAGGTCATAGGTACTAATCTCATGGTTGTAGTGTTAGATCAATATTTTCACAAATTCACCGGGTTTACATTGTATATTTTTCAGCGTGACAACCATTGAATCTAAAGGGCCAATAGACATTTTGACTAATCAAAGTTGCAATTCCATACCCAATCCAATAGGTGATAACACAATTACCAATTACCATGCATTGATATAAAACCTGAAAGATTTTCAGCAAAGAAAGTAAAATGCGATGAAAATGTCTTGCAAAACAAATGTGCTAGATAATGTACTGACATACTGCATGGAACAAGTTCAATGCATTCCAAAACCCACCCCGTCCGGTGTCCACCACATTAGAAACATTCTGCTTACATGAGAATTTCGGTACATACCTATGTTTTACTGGACATTAAAACATCCCTAATCATTGGAATAGTAAATGATTATACAATATAAGTCAATGGAAGCAAACCATCATCAACACAATTGTGAAACCATATCGTATACCTATCGATTTACCACATACCTGGAAATTATAATTTATAGAACCACATTCCAAGTAGGCACTAACATTTCAGATTTCTTTTGATCCCTTCCAAAGATTCAATAGACCAGAGAGGAATACAGAGTTTCGATCCTGAACACAGTGACACAGAGTTGTGTGTGAGAAAACCTTCGATGCACACAAGGCAAAATGGTCATTTGATGATTGCGGAATCGCTATCTAATACTGAATGGGGGTTAATTGCCTAAATTAATGGCATCATCTAACAGATTATATAGGTCAAAGAAGGCCTCTTCAATCAGCAAATTACAAGACATGAATTAGGTTGATTGAAAAGAATGTCATCGAACGATCAATAGTTGACAGGAACAAAACACTTTTCTGGAAGCAAATAGAAAAATACCAGATTTGATAGATGATAGACCAGTACTCCTTGGTCTTTGCAGCATTCGAACACGAATGAACATACCTGTCATGTCACGAAAGACAATAAAAGGCTTCAAAGGAAACAGGAAGGTACCAAATTGATTGCCTCAATATCAAAGGGCCATTACAACAAAGAGTCTGAAATCGGTAGAACTGCAATAGTACATTATAACCTTCTTCTGCAGACTGGTGAGTAAAAGTAGCCAAAGTTCTTTCTTCATGAAAACCTAGCCATGTTGGTAATACTATGGGTCTAAAGTACTTATTTCAGCCAACAGAAAGCGAGGTGCTGGGAATGAAGATCGGTACCATGGAAACAACTTCAATGAAGGGCACGGAGGTAAACGTTGAATTCATTTTCTTGAATAGCCACAGAGTATTTCCAAAAAATATGTCGAATGCGTTTAGTGTGATCGACCCAGTAATAACCAAATATGATCAAAGATTCCATATAATACTTGATCCATCACCCCCACCCCTCCAGACATGAGTGGTGGTCCTGGGAGTAGCAGGCCAAGGCGAAGTGGTGGTGGAGCAGGAGGAATACCGAGAGGGGAAATGTCCAATCCTCATTCCATCCCCGCAGTACTCATGGTTCACGGTCTGTCCACAAGCATGAATCCGAACAAGCTTTTCAATATCTTCTGTATGTATGGGGATGTTAACAAGGTAAGGGGGAAAGGAGAGCACAAAGTTCACTCAATACCGTTTTCAGGCAGAAATTGTTTGATATCAATTAAAATAGTCTCTACAATTATATTATACTCCGAAATATTAAAGTATTAAGACACCAAGAGCAGAGGTTTCCCAGTTCTCTCCACAATAATCCTGGTAACCTCAGATCAAGTTTCTCATGACAAAGAAAGGCATTGCCATGGTGGAAATGAAGGATAACCGGGGTGCAGATAATGTCCTGAGGTTCCTCAACAGAGCAATAGCTCTCGGATCACAGCTAAGTGTAAGTGATTGAACAACCTATTGCATATTATTATGCTTTAACAGCGAGCTCAAGGAAGTTATCGCTTACTAGAAGCTCAGCTAATTGTTCGTGACCCTTAAACATTCATAGAATAACTATTGTACATTGCACAGATATCACCTTCCAAGCACCGAGAGGTAGGGACTGGTGGTAATGTGGGAATACTGGATGATGGATCAGAAGCTCTGCAGGTCTATCACAACTCACGATTCCTCAGGTAGGATAGGGGCATGGAGAAAATGAGGGAATGGCGTTAACTTGAATATGAGAATATGTTTCTGGGATGGATTTAATTAAGTCGCGAATTTTGGTTTTAGATTCTTTCTGGCCTTAGGTTCGCAACTGAGAAGAAAGCAGCAAAGAATAGAATGGTAGAGCCGACCAAGATTTTGCATTTCTTCGCCATGCCGTTAGAATGTGATGAGGTTTGCATTGATTACTTTCTACGCTATACCTAGACTTGATGGTACCTAAAAGAATGCTAAAGTTATGCTGTGGCACCCGAGTCCTAACTCATCAGAATGTTTCAGGATTACGTGCTGAAAATTTTAGAAGACAAGGGCTGTCCCACACCTACCACGATTTCAATGCACAAGTCTGAAGTTTGTTCATCAGGTAAACCTCTAGTGTGATTCAGACTTTGATAATAACTAAAGATTTGACTTCTATCTCTCTATAACGGTGCCCTGAATTACTTGGTTTTTGTTCCTATTTCATTTCAGTATTTCTTGATCCCTAGTTTCTCATCGTATTTTCAGGTTTGTTAGAGTTTGAAAACACTGACGAAGCGATGGATACCGCTATCATGGCAAACCACATGCAGGGTTCATACAAGGGTATAAGGTAAGTTTGGGTGAATAGTGAACGTCTTTCAGATTTCAAATATACCTACCTCGTTCTCCCACTGATGATGCGTAACCCGACTTATAAAATGTCACTCATCAAGCGTCTACCTATACCATGTAGTTTTTCATCTCGCCGGTGCTGTACTTTCCCTCACTTCCAGATACCTCATGAAGATTGCATTCACGGGGAAAAAGTCCATGCCGACAGACACATTTGAGGATGCTAAACCCTCCTCGTCCAAGTCACGTGACAATGCTGGGAATAAAGATAAGAAGGATTCCGATAAGTAGACTCCGCTCGTGCGAATTCGGACTTATGATGATTTTGCGATCCATTGGATCCAAAAATAACACTCTTGAAATATGCTCGATAACCTGAGGTATAAATTATCTCGATTTTAATGTCTTCAATGTTGATTTTTTACAGAAGTGAGTGGATTGCTGTTATCTCAGCTGATATTTGTTGGAAAGAGCGACGGCAAATAGTACCGTCTTTGAGCAGCTATATATCACCGTGATTGAATATAAAACGTCCAAAAATGTACCATGATTTTATTTACTTCCTCTATTCTCTCTTATCTGTATTATCTCAAATTGATTCTCTTGTCTATTGAAGTGCCTGGGAGTTATCTATTTCTCTAATCTTGGCCGTTTTGTTGAGGCAATCATGCCATATAAGGAATAACAACCCCTCCCCGCTGCGTTCAGTTCATGTCACACCAGCTACAGGAGCTCCTGACACTTCTCCTCACGGTCCTGACACTCGTACACTGTGAGGGAGATGTTGTCGTATGTGGAGGCTTCATCAAGTCTACCACCAAAATACCCTACGCTGAGGTGAGTTTTGGAGAATGTGGAAACGATAGTTCTATCTTCATAGAACATAGAACTATGATTTCTTTGATGATGATGATGATGATGATTTTCCATACCTTTCCCCTCTTTCTCAGGTGAAAGTTGGTGTGTTCAGTACAGACGGAATCCTGAAAGAAAGCACCGAATGTGCCCCACATAACGGTTACTTCCTCCTCCCCCTCTACACAAAAGGACGTGTTTCTGTTCGCGTCCTCCCACCCTCCGGATGGACGTTCTCCCCGTCCGAAATCCTCCTCGATATTGACGGAGTAACGGACGCGTGCTCGAAGAGCGAGGATTTAAACTTTGTTTTCCAGGGCTTCACCATTACGGGGAGTGTTGTCAGTAAGGGGATGACGGTCGGACCAACGGGCGTCAGCGTGGCGCTGAGTGGCGAAAGTGGCGCACAACAGCATGTGAAAAGTGTTAACGGGGTGTTTTCTGTCCCCCGAGTGTTGAGTGGAGAGTATACGCTTTCTCTTTCCCATCCAAACTGGAAAATATTAAATCCGACTAAATCCTTAACGGTTGCGGAGGAAAATCATCATATCTCCGAGCCGTTTGTTGTAATATCGTATGATGTGAGGGGCAGTGTGCAGAGCGCAGGGCAGCCGATAGCCGGTGTTGAGCTCTACTTGACACCACTGACACCCGGTGATGGTATAATGGTGATAGAGGGCTGTGAGGGTGTCAAGGATAGTGATAAGGGTTTGTGCAAGGTGGTCAGTGATTCGAGTGGGGCGTATTCTTTCCCTTCCCTTGCGCCAGGTTTTTACATCCTCACATGTTTTTGCTTTTTCAAATGTAGTATGACTTCAATTATACCGAACTAAGGAACATGGAACGTGAAAAGTGTTCCTGTTGAAATTAGAGAGCCCATCTCGATCATCTCCCTTTTGAATTCTCCCCCCTAGGCAGTTACAAGATAACTCCCCATTACCAATCGGAACACAGTACGTTTGATGTCTCACCGAATGAGTTGACTTTTGACGTTGTCAGTGACACTGTCATACTCAATGAGGCTTTCACTGTCAACGGGTTCGCTGTTATCGGTGAGTATCTGTGACCAAGATTCATTCAATTGAGTTGCCTTGCATGTGACAATTGAAAATAGACATCATAAGGTACCGATTGTACATTGAATTCCTCACGGGCAATTCAGTTGGGTTGTTTAGTATTCGCGTGTAACGACTAATGTGTTTCAGGCGTTGTTCTAGATTCAGTGGAAAATGGAAAACCACTCTCCGGCGCAAGCATCTATGTTAATGGTATGTTCAACTCCAAAGAACGAGTTTGTTCACATTACAGATTCATTGTATAGTTGTACAATGTACATAGGAGCAAGATATATATAATTTAGCTACCTCGTTACTGTATAGCTACGGTATAACTACAGTATAGCTACATAATAAATTATTACTATTATTATTATTCATTTCTAATAGTGTTCACATGACACTTGTTCAAGGTGAAAAAGTCTCCGTAACGGACAGCGAGGGACAGTTTGAGCTGAGTAACGTAACAAGTGGGAAATACGAGGTTACTCCCAAGTTACGAGGTTACTACTTCAACCCTCAGACCCTGAACATCTCTCCCAATAACCCAGTGCTACCAGGTGAGGAAGACCACGGGGTAGAGTGTTGGCAGAAAACCGTCCATTTTGCGTGCAAACCTTTCATTAGCGATATCCCTCCCTGACTTTTTGACGGAAATCATCGTCAGTATTCCTATTATAACCTAACCGTGTAACAAGCGGCACACTCCTCAAAACCACAACAATCCCCCTTCCCAGACATCTCGGCCCACGCGTACCAGCTGTGTGGAGTTGTCCACATGACATCGCCCCCGGCGTCCGCCCTACCTCTCGGACAGCGGAAAGTGGGTCTCCGTCCAGCTAGTAGTGAGGAGTCCAACGCGGAGTTGGTGCCCACCAGCACTGATGTCAGTGGAGCATTCTGTTTCAAAGTATCGCCAGGTGCGTTGGGATAGGGGAGGTATTGTTGTCGTGATTCATTTGGTAGCAGGACCTTATCTTTGCATGGTCTCTTTGTACAGATTTACTGTATCGGAGTAGTTACCTACCTACAGAATGAACTGATTATATCCAGTAGTATCAAAGTTGGTACCTACCTACCGAATTGACTTATTATTGTATTCAGTTGCAGTTTCTGTGTTGTTGGTTATTGTTCTCATATCCAGTATCATTGTATCTAGGAAGTTACACTCTGGAACCGCTTATCGGAGCACAGGAACACCGTGACGGTCTCAGGCTCCTCCCGGAGAAGGTCGCGGTGGAGATCACAAACTCACCCAAACACGAAGTGGAGTTCACCCAGGGTCTAGCAAGGTTGAGTGGAGGTGTCAAGTGTATCGGTGGAGTTTGCAGCGGTGTCAAGATACAGGTTAGCGGTTGTACATGTGGAATAGTCTAGTGTCTTAGGCCGCCCTAACACGTCATAGTTTAGTATGTACAGAGTACCTTATAAGGTGCTTACTTACTCACATTTGGCTGGTCTATGATTTTATGAGAGTTCATTCTGGTATCATTGCAGACTTCCACTTCATGCTCCAGGTTCTAGCTGCGAATAGAAGTAACGATGACGACAAAGATGAAACAACCTTGCTAACTCTTGTCTCTCCCCCAGATGGAACAGTTCAGGTTTTCTGGGCATGGGCCTCATCTTGCACGTGTCTCACTATCTCACCTCCGACTTCAGATGTCCATGAAATATCCCCAGATTGTCATTTAAACCTCTCCCCCAGAATAAGCCGTCGGGGTTTTGCCCCCTTCTTTTGTTTCTTTTTCTGTTAACAGGGCGTATTAGGGAGTGTCGTGATTCTTTGATCTAACAGGATCTCAGGATGTGTGTTTGTGTGTGGCATGTGCCTATCGGAATGTAATGTGCATGTCTTGTCACGTGGTGATGTCACTATTGAAGTATGATTGATCAATGAATAATCATCCTTAGTCAGCGTTAATTGAGGGTTAATTCATAGCCAGCGATTTATTGAAGTATGGAATGACGCAGAAGCTAACGAATGAGGAATCCCCACAATCTTTTTGACGAAAAATCTCTCACATTTTGTTTTTCACAATCTCTCGAATTTTGTTCTTCACAATCATTGTCTTTTCAGGTCACTGGACCATCTGTTGCGACTGGTGAAGTGGTGAACGGGGTCTGGGTAATTGATGACCTCCTCCCGGGTGACTACAAGGTAGGGAAAGAATTCTCAGTCCTTTTCAGGGAAGGTCTTCCGTGTATTTCTTTCTCCTTTTTAATGATTGATGTTGGATCTAGGCTTATATTTTTATAGATTCCTCATGAATTATTGTAAAATGGGGTTCATCTTGGTTTACTCCGATTCTACAATACCTCACACTTGAACAAGCTTCACCTGAATCAACCTGAATTACCACTGCTTTCTAGGTGGTTGTGGAGTACGAGGAGTGGTGTTGGAGAGACACCGAAATGATGGTATCAGTAGAGTCGGAAACAGAGGTCCCTGCCTTCGAGCAGAGCGGTAAGATAATGAGCTGATAATTAGTGCTAATTATTTAATGGAGAGTACTGACTCAATAATACGCTTAGGTCTGATTGTTTATGGGGTTGATAATGCTGATTTGTTGATTCCTGCACATGATGTCCCAGGATACATCATGAAATTGGAGGTATCCCATCCAGCTCAACTTAACTTCTCTGTTGGAGAGGAAGGGGAGAAGACTGGTCATGGAACCTACAGTCTTGAGCAGGGCACTAACAGGTAAAGTGGTGTCAATGGATGCGCCGAGTGGTGTCAAGAAAGTTTTGGACATTGGACACGAAAATTGGTGGCCGAAAATGTCTCCTTTGAAAATGTAGAGCATAATGGGCGCCGAGACTCGACATCCTGACACCACGTCTTTGCAGGTTCTGTCTCAAGAAACCCGGTGTATACAGTCTCGTGCCGTATGCATGTCACAAGTTCGAGAAGGAGAAGTATGAGTTTGACACCACTCGTGGGGAAACGTTGACACTCACCGCCACTCACCACCTCATGAAGGGTAAGTGAATCTTGGCACTGGTGCTGGTGTCAATGTGCCTCACGTCACACGTGTATACCTACTTTGGTTCAAGACTCTAGAGAAGTGATTTCTGTTATTGATGATATCCTAAATTCCCTGTCACTACCAAATCTCTCTACTAGAGTAGGTACTTAATTTGATCTTCACTCACTATATTGTATAAATCCGAATCTTTCCCCCAGGAGTAATCCGCTTGTCTGAGAGTGACACCAACGTACAAGTTAGTGTCACAAACCTTGACACCCACGACAAAGTGACGCTAACCACTGTTCCTATTGTGGGTGACGATGAGGGAGGAAACATGTTTTCTTATCAAATGTGGAGTTCACCAGATCAGGTAATACCTGTTGAGTTGTTTGTCTGTTTGTTGAGTTGTTTGTTTGTTCATTTGTTTGATACAGTTTGTGTGATTGACTTTTTGATTGTCCGTTGGTCCGTGTGTTGTTTTCTGATTTTTCATCTCGATATTGAAAAAAAATCGGGAAAGTTTTAAAACCCGCACGTCGTTCAAGGTCACAGTGAATCGATTTTCTTTGGAAATTGATCCTTATTAAGGAAGCTCTCCAAGCTAAGTCCTTCTCTCTCTCAGAAGTACGTGATCAAACCTATGTCGGAAAGCCTGCTCTTCACTCCTGCATCCCAGACCGTGTCCGTGTCCGATGAGTTGTGTCCAACTGTTGTGTCCCCGTTTAGTGGACATCCGGGCACCTTTGTGTCAGGTACAATGCGGTCTGCGGGCATTGAATATATTCCTAATAATCTCTATTAAATTTTCGGCGTTTAGGCATATAGGAGGTATTGATGACTTCTCGGGATTTTTGAATTACCCCTAACCCTTGTCTTGTTGACAGCTTTTACCATGACTGTTGACACCACCCCTCTGCAGGGTCAGTGACACCGCCNTCAAATGTGGAGTTCACCAGATCAGGTAATACCAGTTGAGTTGTTTGTCTGTGAATGACCCGCACGTCGTTCAAGGTCACAGTAAATCGGTTTTCTTGGGAAATTGATCCCTTAGGAAGCTCTCCAAGCTAAGTCCTTCTCTCCCCCACTCAGAAGTACGTGATCAAACCTATGTCGGAAAGTCTGCTCTTCACTCCTGCTTCCCAGACAGTGTCCGTGTCCGATGAGTTGTGTCCAACTGTTGTGTCCCCGTTTAGTGGACATCCGGGCACATTTGTGTCAGGTACAATGCGGTTTGCGGGCATTGAAAATTATATTCCTAAGCTCTATTAAATTGTCGACGTTTAGGTATATAGGAGGTATTGATGACTTCTCGTGATTCTTAAATTACCCCTAACCCTTGTCTTGTTGACAGCTTTTACCATGACTATTGACACCACCCCTCTGCAGGGTCAGTGACACCGCCTGTTCGAGGTGTTCTGATTACTCTGACATCACCTGACACCCCTGACCTGACACTGACACAGATAACGGATGATAGTGGGGAATACAGCATTGGACCCCTTCACAATAACCTTGTGTATCACGTCTCAGCTAGCAAGGTAATTCTAGAAGGGCGGCAATGAACGTTTCGGTTCCATACAGAGGTTTTGGGTCGATAAGGGGTTATGGCGGCCAATAACTGGGAATAACTCAGGAACTGATCATCGGATTGAAGTGAAATTTATGGTTGTCCGAGTTTCTAATGGTCCTTGAGCTACTGTAAAAGTTAGAAGTCAATCGGTCGATCCGTTTGGGAGCTATCCTCAAGTGCTCACTCAAACTGACATGTTTTGGGTCGATAAGGGGTTATGGCGGCCACTAACTCAGGAACTGATCATCGGATTGAAGTGAAATTTTGGTTGTCCGAGTTTCTAATGGTCCTTGAGCTATGGTAGAAGTTTCAAGTCAATCGGTCGATCGGTTTGGGAGCTATCCTCAAATGCTCACTCAAACTGACATGTATTGGGTCGATAAGGGGTTATGGCGGCCACCAGCTCAGGAACTGATCATCGGATTGAAGTGAAATTTAGGTTGTCCGAGTTTCTTATGGTCCTTGAGCTACTGTAAAAGTTTCAAGTCAATCGGTCGATCGGTTTGGGAGCTATCCTCAAATGCTCACCCAAACTGACATGTTTTGGGTCGATAAGCTATACAGGATCATTTTTAAAGATTTTCGAGGAATTTCCACAATTTTATTACTAACATGACTGTCCTTAACATATTGCTTAGCTATTCGACTTCCCAGGTAGATTATGAGACAGTCAGAAGCCCTGAGAATGAGCATGACTTCGTGGCTGTAAAGCTCAGTAAATTGACTGTTGTTGTAAAACAAGGTACGCAGAATTACAACCTTTCTGCTGATCTACTAATTTGAAACTACCTGTTAATCAAGTAATCACGATCAAAGCATACACAAAATGCCTCTGCTGCAGGCGAGATCATTCTCCCTGGCACACTGGTCTCAGTATCCAGCACGAAGGGGTATCGCAATAATGTCAAGATGGAGAACACGCCTCTTGTCCTAACGGGACTTGTACCCGGGGATTATTATATCAGGTAGGGCTGACTCCCAAGAATTTTAGGACAATTATTAATTGACCTCAATTTTATCCAACCTCTACTCTGGACAATGGACATTGTCAGTGAGGTCCCTCAGCGAGACGAATTGAAAACTGCCCACTGGATCTTCACAATATTTTTATCAAAGTTGAGGACATCCTGCCATAAACGCATTTAGTATAAACAATCTTTTTAGTTCTCTTTACTTCAACCTCAGGCCTATCATGAAGGAGTACCAATTCACTCCGAGCTCCAAAATGCTGACAATCACAGAAGGTTTGGAGGAAGTGTTGGAGCTGCAAGCAGAGAGGGTTGCTTACAGGTTTGTGATTATAGCAGAGTCTTAGAAGCTAGATCAAGTGGTCTAGCGTACAGAAATTCATTCATGAAATAAAGCCGGTAGTAACAAAAGACTTTCCAGCTGTTACGGAAGGGTCACAACCCTGAATAAAACGCCAGCCCCTGATGTTGTGATTGAAGCAGTAGGAAGTGATGAATGCCCACTCATTGAAGAAGCTGTTACTGGTAAGCAAATCTCTAAAGCGTTTGTATTCTATAAAACTGAGTCTGAAACTCCGTAAAAGATTAAATTGATTGGATGCAAAAACTGGTTGGTTGTAAAAACAGGTTGGTCGCAAAAACTGTAAAATGCTCAAAAGATCGTACCTTTCAAACTAAAAATCCCCCAAAAACTATTTCAAATCATTGTTCATTGTTCAAAACTTCAGATAGTCATCTCTTCTAAATTAGGTGGACCAAACGTTTTTAACAGATTCCGCGCTCCAAGAAGAGTTTTCAAATACCACTCACCAGTCACCACATCGTTTTCTGAAATTATGAAGAATTGTAAATAATCTTGATATGACTTTAATTGACTGCAGAAGTATCAATGAGCACTCACGCTACACTCACATGAACGTGCCTATGAATGTTGCAGTTTATTAAACCTCTTGAGCGGAGTCGATTGCAAAGGAATTCTTCATAACCAATTGGTAGTCAATTATCATAAGATCATAGAGCTAAAATTTTCCTGGGGGCTATTTGTGTTGTTGGATATCTGCTAAGGAAAGATTGTTGATCACGACATGTACACACTAAACAGTAATCATGTAAAAGGCTAAGTCTTCTGACCACTCCTTTATGATATAATGATGTGTGATTCATGATAGGTTGACATGGACATAGACCAGTTTGTCACACTGGCCAGGCGCAAGGACAGAGCAGGTCTGATGGAGTGTGACAATCTTATCTTTGCCCGTGTAGGTTTGAAGAGAGGTGAGGGTTACAACCCCAGGACGGATATCATTCTGTTCCCCATGTCCAGTACTTGCTAAGAAAGCAAGTTAACAGGGCAGTTCATTGATATATCCTGCTTATGAGGGCAGATTATTCGTTACCTTGGTCCCCGCAAAGCGGTCTACTATTGTAGAAATAGTCGGTATCCTTTACACATGTTACAGTACTGTCTCCCAGCAAGGTGTAGGGTGCCCTACAGGACACAGGAGCCTCTGTGAGGTATTCTATTGGGAATGTAGTGTCGTCAAACACCAGGTTATCTTCAAATAGAGGACCCGTGCACAGGTCTGAAAAGTGTTTCTTTCAATCGTATCCTTGTTTGTGTTGCCCTTGCTTTTGTCATTATAAATTGGGAAATTTGGTTCAATCAATTCGATAATGTATAGGTATTGTTGAGGCATGACTTAATAAGTACCTTTTGTGCAAAATGGATGAGTATCAATCTTGAATTCTTGATTTTTAATACACGTTATTGTATCAGACCCACTGAACGTGTGACCAACATCACAACTTAGGTCAATCACTGTCCCAACAATTACAGGGAATTCCAAGGAGGATATCATATTCGGAAGGTTAGTAGGAATCCCAGTACATTCATCTGAAAGATCAATGCATATAGAACAGCCGTGAAAATTGAAGGAACTTGATGAGAATGATGTCAAGAAGTTAAGATTTCTACAAACGCTGGACTTACCTAGGACACACTCTTGGGACGTTAGGGAAGAATATTCATTTCCCCGGACACATGTTAGCTCCTCATCACCGTGAAGAGAGTACCCGGTATCGCATGATACTCTCACAACATCCCCGTAGACCACGGGGAGTGTGGAACCCTCCCGGAGTACCAAGTTGAATACATCTGGGAGTTCATGACACGTATCTGCAAGGATTTTGATAAGAGGATCAGGATCTCCAATATTTGCTCAGATAACAACAATCAAAGAAACTGATGACAGTCACCCTACCAAGATTGCACATTGGTTCTGGTTCTGCCGTGAGGAATGTCGAATCCTGCACACAAGTGATCGCATTGTCACCCTCACTGATCGTGTAACCGGCGGTGCAAGCGATGTAGATTTCTGTATTCTTCAGAATAGGGAATGGAGTTTCTGTCTTCCAGTTCTTCCCAACTGGCAAACTTGTGCATGTTCCTAGAATTACATTCGAGTCAGGACTTCGTACTCGCAGATGGATAGCAACAATAACTAAAACAGAACAATACTGTAGCGGAGATTTGATTTTACCCCATTCATACAGATTGAGTTTCTTACCGATGTCATTGCACTTTGGTTCCTCAGAATACTCAAAAGATGTTCCACTGACGCATGTTATTATATTGTCTCCCCTCAACTCATTCTTGGAGTCAGGATCGCATAGAACCATAACATTTTCTCCAAAGTCTATTGGAAACTGTGAATTCGTTTGGAGATTCACTGACCCTTCAGGGAGTCCGGTACACGTTTCTGGGTGGCGATAGAATCAGGGAATCATATTGGTTACCATGATTTTGGTTATCAACAAGATATTGATGACTACCAGACTCACGTCTTTCGCATGTTACACCGGTTTTGAAGCTGAAAGTGTTGTCTTTGACACAAGTTATGGCAGTGTCTCCAGCGATTTTATACCCTGTGTCACAGCTGACAGTTATGAACTGTCCGAAGTTGACAGGAAAATTTGCAGATGTCGTCAAATGAGGTATATCTGTTGGCAGACCAGAGCAGGTATCTGAGTGAAATAACAACCAATGAAATAATATCCTTCAATCAGACCGTAAGGCTGATCATGGTAGGTATGATAATAGGAACAACAAGTAGACGTGGTAGTAAGATCTCACCCAGGATGCAATCAGCTTCATTGACTCCTCTGTAGCTGAAAACAGTTCCCTGTACACAAGTGATATAAGTTTCACCGATGAGAGTGTATCCTGTTTCGCATGAGAGTCCTATCACAGCTCCAGGAGGGACAGGCAACTCTGCATCCAGTATCATGTTCGTATAGGAGCTTGGAAGTGCTGAACATGACACTGAAACATAGTTTTCTCTTGAAATCATCATTATATGAAAAATTAGAAGAGTATATTGTATATTGTATAAACTCAAAATATTGCAAGGAATGATTATCCAGCAATCCAGCTATCCAACATGACTGTTTGAAGCACTTACCGCAGTGAGTCTTTTCTGTATCAGGACTAGATCCTTCTGGGCATTGAGAGCAAATTCCCGCGCCTTCCTCACTGAACAAATTGTCATCACAAGGTTCACAGAGTTCCATGTCTGAACTTCGGTATGTGCCGGCACCACACGAAACTATAAAGAAATGATTAGAGCCCCGCACACAGTGTGTGTTCTTCAGAATGTTAAAGATGACATTTAGTGTGAGTTATCAATATACATAGTTCATGGATTGGACGATTGAATAAGAGTCGTATGATTTGCGACGGTTACGGTGAGAGTTAGTTTTTGACTCATCAACATACCGCACGAGTCAGTATCGACTTGAAGTTCACTCCCAATGTCACACACTTTTTTCCCGGGGCACTCACGATCTACGAATTAAGATCATAAGATATCAATATTATCAAGATGATGTAAAATTACATGATATGATCAATATTCAATGAACATTCGAATATATCATATAGTGCTATGTAGGTATGTTTGGTGGATACCAATCACCACGTATTACACAGAAAGATGGACACTATCCCCCCTCCGCACAGTTGTCCTGGCACTATCCCCCTGTAATAATCTTCTTATGGACCCTCTCCAGGGCCAGGCTCTCTTTCAAATATTACATTCCTACCTGCAGGGCACTCGACGCATCCAACACCCGTTTTTCTGTAAAATCCCCCGTCACAAGGAGCTGAAAGGGTAGTTGTTAGATCAAGTTATTGGATCATTGGTGTTCGTATCCGAGAGACTGCGCTGCTCCATTTGCTACATTTTGTATATCACTTGCTCCAGTTGCTTATTTATCAATCCGACCAGGCATAATTAATAATTATCAACCCTCTGCTCCCGTCCATGAACTCCTGCACTGAAAGCCAACTAAATCCTATCCAACTCAACTCAAACGGTTAACACTCACGGTAGATGCACTCGGTTGATCCCTGTGCCGAAGTTGATCCTAATTCACAAGGAATGCAGTCGTCGGCTCCATCTCTGCTGAACGTGCCTGCTGGGCACACCTCACACACTCCCTCGGGGCTTGTCATGCGGTATCCACCCTCACAGGATACTGAAGAAGAATAAAGTGGTCATCACTGGGATTGATATCAAACACACACACACACACACACA